>JARQWZ010002310.1:0-217500 GCA_033150135.1 Gobio occitaniae
AATGGTCAGCCAACACTCTCCGGAGACTGAACACATTCATGCGTAGTAGTATTGGAGAGGACCGCTTGTCATCCCTGGCCCTCATCCATACACACTATGACATGGCAGTCAACCTGGATGAAGCTGTGAACATATTCTCCAAATTGCACCCAAGAAGATTGGAACTGACCAGTGTACTAAATCCATAAGTATCAAGACAAATACAGCAACAAGCAAAGAGGCATTGACAGAGAGACAAGAGGAGGTGATGATGAGAGGAATTATTATTAATATTTCAGTAAAGTGAATTAAATCTATTCTGTTGTTAGTGTGGTCTTTAAACTTGTTAACTGTGTATGAACTGAAAAAGGTGGTACATGAGGAAGCAATTTGACAACAATGTGGTAAATATTTTGGGTGCATCAAAAAGCGTGCTCGTTAAGATACCAGCCGACAAGCTAATCCAGCACAAATTAGTGCATAGAAGGTCACCAAAATGAAGTATTTGAACCTTATAATTAAATACAAAATCCACATTTTGAGAAAAAGACCCCCCCCCCCCCCCCCTTTAATAGGCTGGCTACGGGCCTGATAAGTCAGTAATTTCGAATAAAATTACAGGCATCACTTATCCTGTGCGAATCAGCTCAGCAAAGAAGGGCAAACTAAAGGTGTCTCTTCTTTGGTTGTTTGAGAAGACAGACAATTTTAATATTAAAGGCCATCCCATCACTGGATCATCAGAGCACTACATGTTACATGACATACAAAAGACCCTCAGGATCTACTCAAAAGAATCAGTCTGGTCCCAGAGCTACACGTTTGGCTGAATAGTCAAATTGCAGAACAGTTTTTTCCCAGTTTGCATTTCCTCAACAACATGGCACCATCAACACATATCTTTATGATGCGCAACATCATTAATCACAAGAACACATCCACAAACCAGAAGCTTCTCCAAGCTGCAACGTGGTCACAGACCTCATGGAATTGAAGATATCATCCTCTCTGACTTTGGACAAGCAATTCTAGGTTAGTAGCCAACAATTATACTGCACTGATTTCTTTTATAAACAACAATATTTTAAAGGGTAACTTTACAATAGTAACCCTTTTTTCACCCTGCTTTTCTCAGCCCCACAAGCCAGTGAAAGAGAAACCGTCAGGCAACATCCACATCAGTTAAACCAGGAGATTGGTGAGGGGATTTTTTTCTCCTTGTGACTTTCAATGTTTTTTTTTGTCTTCATGGTAATACTGCTTTTTTAAATAAATAAAAAAAGCAGAAGACTGTGGACCTCAATGTGAAGCATTCACCAAGTGTGAAAATATTTCAGCCCTTCGAGCATCATGGACTTTGGGAAATCATCCAGCTCAAAAAGAATTAGTTAGCTTCACTAAATCATTACTACAGCTCTGCTTAACTGTGGCATCTCGAATGTTGAAACCTTTTTTGTCGTTTTTTGTATATAAATTTATAGCTCAACTTCATACTGGACATTGAGAGACCAGGAAATTAACTCATTGTTCGAAACGAACGCAATCCTTAATCATGCTGACTTTTGGACAGAGACATGGAGTCAACTGTCAGATTACAGCTGTTTTACATTGCTTTATATATTTGTTGTTACATTAATTGTTAATTAATATTGTAATTATATACTTTTTCAGATTGTAAATGGATGTTTTCAGTTGATTGAAAGCATTGCACGCTTAAAGGTACAATGGCTAATCAGAGGCATTTAGATCAGTCATCGCTGAAGCGCCACAGTTTTATTCAGTGCGCACTTGCTGGCTGAATTATGCACTCTCGAATTCTCTCATCATAAACAACAAAGTACAGTGCCCACCCCCACTAATATGTTGACTCCTGGCCCCTCTGTGCCCATTCCTGTATTCAACCCGGTTGAGGTCAGGCCCTTCCCAAAGGCAGGACCAAGGAAGAGTGTTGCCAAAGCAAGGAAGAAGACAATAAGCACCATCCTCGCAAACACTCCAGTCAAAAAAGCATTAGAAAAAGAGGAAGAGAAGAGGACATGCAGAAAAAAACAGCACAAAAGTCAAAAAGAAAGCTCTTCAGTTTAAAAGAAAAGAAAAATTCAACAAATCCATTCTCTGAAGATTGCCTTGTGTGTGGTGAAGAGTTTTTATCCTCTGTCCCAGGGGAGAAATGGGTGAAGTGTGTCTTCTGTGAGGGGTGGGCACGTGAATTGTTCACTGAGGGATATGAACTTTGTCATGACAAACAGTAAATGTCAAAATATTATTTTCACTTTGAACCACTTCAATCTGGTTTTTGTCCCTATCACAGCACAGAAACAGCACTTTTAAAAGTGCTAAACGATCTCCTTCTGGTTTCTGATTCTGGTGCACACAGTGTCCTAGTTCTGCTCGAATACCAGTGCAGCCTTTGACACTGTGCCCCATTCCTCGCTCCTTTCACGACTATCTGCAATAGGCATCACTGGTGCTGCTCTTCAGTGGTTGACCTCGTATCTATCAGATAGACAGCCGTTTGTAAGGATAGGTAAAGATCGATCCAGTACCATTACTATCACTCATGGTGTACCTCAAGGTTCTGTATTTGGTCCTCTTTTATTTCTCATTTATGTGCTGCCACTAGGTCAGATAATCAGACGACATGGTCTTGCCTTTCATAGTTACGCTGATGATATTCAGATTTATTTCACAGTTAAACCCAACTCAGCTTATCCTCTCGCTTCTGTTAACTCCTGCCTTCAGGAACTTAAAACCTGGATGACTGATAACTTCTTACAGCTTAATACTGATAAAACTGAAATCCTGTTGATTGGCCCTAAATCACAAAATTTGCCACGTGATGACATTTTTATTGATATTGATGGTGTCCAGATTACACCTTCAAAAACTGTGTTTTTCTGAGTATTGCTTGACTCCACGTTATCTTTCGACTCACATATTGGTCAGACAGTTAAGTGCTTTTTCCACCTGCGAAATACTGTTCGTATCCGTCGATTCCTCAACTTTAACGATGCTGAAACTGTTATTCACGCTTTTATAACCTCCAGATTAGACTACGGTAACGCCTTATACAGCGTCTTACCAACTAAGGCTATACATCGCCTCCAAATGGTGCAAAACTCTGCTGCTGGAGCCCTAACATTTAATAAAAAATCTGTACACATCACTCCGATCCTCAACTAACTTCACTGGCTTCCTGTGGCCAGTCGCAATGAGTTTAAACTGTTAGTTTTAGTCTATAAAGCCAGTCATGGCCCTGCTCCACAATATCTTGCTGATTTAGTCCAACCATATGTTCCAGCCCGGACCCTCAGATCCAGCAATGAAAACCTGCTTGTCATCCCCAAGTTTAAACGCTCTACTGTGGGAAGAAGGGCTTTTAGTGTTATTGGCCCTAAATTATGGAATAAGCTGCCCTCGACTATCCGTAACGCACATACTCTCCAGATTTTTAAATCCCAACTTAAAACTCATCTTCTTTCTCCGTGCAGTAAATAATTATTTTTCTCTCACCGCCTCTGCCTATAAGTGATCTCACACCTCTTCATGTTATGCTACATGACTAGCTACTGTTAATTGTTCTTTTGATTCTATAACTTCTTTGTTGTTGTTGAGAGTTATTTGTTGTACACCTGCATGTTTATTTGCTATAATGAACAGGCTGACTGTCTGATTGTAATTGATTGTACTCTTGTACTCCATTGTGAAGCAACCTTGGGTTCTTGAAAGGCGCTATAAAAAAATAAACATATAATTATTATTTAATTAATTTACTATGCCTTGTTCACTTCAAATATTAAATATTTTAAAGCAGTTAAAATGCCCTGTACAGTGTCTAGGCTGTGTTTTTCACGTTAGATATAAACAAAAGAATGTTGTGTAAATGCGCATGTCGAATAACCAAATGAATGAACAAGTGAATGGCCAACAAAAAAAAATAACAAATCACTCTCTATGACAACTCTTTATTCACAAGTCATATAAAAGATTTGTTAAAAATTAACGAATCATTCACATTTGACCAATCTCTAATACATAAGCAAAAGTTACCATGAAAAACGTTGATCATTGGCGCTTTGCCGAGATCCCGAAGCGCAGATGTTTTGAAACATTGCTCCGAACTGTGATTCGAAACACCCATGTCACGTGACTATGGCTAAATTAAGCTTCGAAGTGTTTCATCGGGTGGCGCCTGTCGAAACTGCGTTGATTAAAGGGGGCGGGAACAAACCACACAGTCACACATCTGTACGAACCTAATTCCCCTAAGTTTAAAAGTGAAGTAAATCCATCTTCACCTCGTCGGTTTTTGTGATAGCAGTGATTTTGTGATATAAGTGAGATTTATAGTTCGCTTTGGTTAGTTAGGCTATATTTAGGCTAGATTTAAATTAGATAAACTGACTGATAGGTATAGACAGTGACAGGTATATTGTACATTGACAGCCCAATCCAGTGTTGACAGGTTTGAAACCTGGCGGCTGAATTTCTTATAAAAGTGAAGCCAAACCATGGCAACACCGTGGGTTGTAGTAGTCGGTGTTTGGATTGGCGTTATTGTTGAGGAGAGGGGATTGAGTTTATTTCAGTGTCACCCTCTGCCACATTTTTATTTATTTGTATTATTAATTAGAGAACATATGAACATGGTTACATAAAAATACGCATCAAAGACAGAACCTTCAAAAACCCTCTGCTACATTATACAAGTACAACCAGTTACACAAGCACATCCTTTTCAACATACAAAAATATCAGTCCCACCAGTTAACAAGTTAAAGAGTTCTGCTTCCAACAGCTAAACAAGATTTCACACATGATACTGCCCTGCTAAAAAAAACTATAGAAACCATTACAGAAATTCTATTGGATTTAATGGTTTTCATGGGAATTATATTGGCTGTAATGGGAATTATAGTGGTTTCTGTGGGTCTCTACTGATGTGTTTGGTTCTATTGGTGGGGGCATTAAATCCTAATGGAATATCTCCCAAACACACTACAAAAAATAATTCTGTAGTGGTTTAAATGGTAAAAGCCAATGGTTCCTATTGGTATTTTAATAGAAACCATTAGAATTTCTGTGATGGTTTCCAACTTTTTTTAAGCTGGTCTGATCTTCTGTCTAAAGAAATAATAACACACACACACACACACACACACACACACACACACACACACACACACACACACACACACACACACACACACACACACACACACGCTTAATGTTTTATTATCAAGGTGAACACATGAAATTCATCAGTATCTGTAAAATTCACCTACATAAATGAGTTTCACAGCACTAACACTGTTTCAGCTTTGATCGCCTCGGTAAACACGTAATAAATGGGGTGTTAACATATAAGCCTACTTGCATTTTATGGTTGTCAGCTTTGTTGCATTACATTTACTACAACAGGAGATGGTGCTGCAATTTCTGTCTGAATGAAGCTTCGAGTAATGAACCATTTTCGACACAATTGTATCAGAAAGCAATAATGCTTCGAAACGCTTCATTTGGCCATCACTACAATATAGCACATTTGCTTCAACTGTTTCAGTGCGTCACGAAGCCTCGGTCTGCCCATCACTAACTGCTGCTAGATCTATTTTTAAGGTCTGTCCATCTGTCACACTCTTGGTTGCAGCAGAGATTAATCTAGATCTTAGAGCAGCAGTCTTTTTTAAATAACAAACTCAAACTAACAGAAATACTCAGGATTCTCAGAATTCAAAAACAAGGACAGAACAACCAGAAAATAGCAATGTCTACAGACAACTAGACAGGACTAAACACAGGGCTTAAGTACAACACAAACAGAGGAACTAATGAGACTAATTAACGAGATACATCTGAACTAAGGACTGTAATCAAATCTGTAACCAAGGAGACAAACAGGTGGGACGGAGGAAGACAGAACTAATTAACCAACTGGGAGATTAACGATGAAACTCAACACAATGAAAACAGAACATACATGTGACAGTCATCTAATATTAAAATTAATATAATAATAATAAATAATTAAATAAATACAATTAACTTCAATAAAAAAAAAAAATAACCAGTGAAAATAAAATGTAAAAAAATCCATAATGCAAAATTGTTTAGTTGAAGTCTTGATGGAAGTCTTTTATTGACTTTAGCAAGCCTCTCCTTCCACAGTACCATCGCTGAGATGCTGACATGTTCTTTGCTGGGTTTATGCCTTTTTAGACCCTTATTTTGAACAAGGGAATGGCGCCAATTAGCCAGTGGTTGTGAACGCATCATCCATACCAGCTGAACCAAATTTATGATAAGCATAACAAAATGCAGCATCCCATTCAAAATACTATTCCAACCACTCTCTATTTTTTTTAACCAAGAGCTATTAAATTAATGGTATTTCCACTGCCACTAAATGATCAACTGGGATGTCATTCTTAGCACATCACCTGTAAGGGTTCATCATCACCTAATGCAGAGTTCACACTGCATGATTTTCAAAGTTGTCAGATCACTGTTCTTTTCACACTGCATGACTTTCTGATGTTGCTGTGTGAACATTGCACAATTGGATTGGCGACAGGGGGTTTCACACGGAATACTTTACAATAGGAAGAATTGCAGACAACTTTGTCTGGTCCGCAAACAAATACACGCGAGAAGTGATAAGGAAATAATACTGTGTGTGCGCAGAATTTATGTTACAATTCCTCTTGTGCTTGATGCCTGACTCAACTTAAAACACATGCAAAATGATAAACTTTCACCCTATGATGGTTAAACTTTGCAATTAATACACAAATCATGCATTCTGAACCGGGATGCAGCTGGCCCGTACGGATCACGGATCAACTACGATCCAAATACTTGACATCGCACATTGTCACAACCAACTACTTATAATTGACTAGAGGTAAGTGCAAATTCTTTATGTAGTAATGGTTCAAATATATATATATATATATATATATATATATATATATATATATATATATATATATATATATATATATATATCAGTATCTACCCTTTATGCAAAGCTATTGTCAAGGGTGGTCCTCTTAACTCTGATTACAGCGCAAGAGGTATTACAAAGACAATTTTCATGTTGTAGAGCCAAATTAATACATTTTTGATTTAAAAGAAAACAAAACCTATCAGTATATTCCCATACTACAATCTTTGCAGCAGATCTTGAAAAGAAGAGATGTAGTGGACAGCATTGTACAGAACCACAGAGTTCAGCTGCGCAGTGAAGATTGTAAAGAGTACAGAACTTTTCAGGATGGCAAAGTTTACAAAGATAACTTATTTTGAGACTTTAAGTTTATATGTGGACGATTTTGAAATTTGCAATCCCCTTGGTACCTCTAGAAAAATACACAAACTCTGTGTTAGTTATTGTATTTTAAACAATCTACCACCTGGATCATATTCAGCTTTGTTTAATATTCACTTAGCAGTACTTTGTTAAACTGATGATCTGAATAAATTTGGGTACCACGGAGTTCTGGAACCTCTCATTCAAGATTGGCGTACTCTTGAGCAACATGGAGTCTTTGTCACACAGTTGGGTAAATTCCTCAAAGGTGCTCTTCATTTTGTAGTAGCAGATAACCTTGTAGCGCATAGGATAGCAGGCTTTATTGAAAACTTTTCTGGAGAATATTTCTGTCGATATTGCTTAGCAAAACGCTCAGATATTCAGACAAATAAGGTCTGCTCTGGTTCTTTTGTACAAAGGTCAAAAGAAGTTCATGAATCTCATGTAAAGCTGGCTCAGCAGACAAATGCTCTCTCCTTTGGTGTTAAAAAAGAGTGTGTGTTCATAAAGCATCTTGAACACTTCTGTGTTACCTCTGGGTATCCACCAGATATTTTGCACGATCTTTTGGAGGGAAGCGTGCCAATTGAGCTTGCACAATACCTTGCTGTTCTTGTATCCAAAAACAAACAGACAAATAAGACAAACAGACCACATGTGATAACATAACATTTCAAGCAGAAAAACCATAGGAGGCAATGGACATGAAAATTGGACATTGTTGAGGTTGCTTACATTGATGATAGGTCATTTGATTCCAGAGGATGAATTGGCATGACATGTTCTTTTGGATTTAAAGGACATTTTGGAACTTGCTGTTACTAGGTTTCACACAGACGACACAATTGCATATTTTGAATGCAAAATTACTCTAAATATATAAAAAATAAAGACATTGACCACAATGACAAAGACATGGTCAGGGTTATTTTCCAGTTCCTTTAGCCATATGCCTGATGAGTCCAATTCACTTGCCCATTCTCATTCTTCTGACTCCTGTGATGCTGATCATGAGAACTGATCTGCTGATACTGCGGACACTGACATTTTGTCTTCTTCTGAGTCCACATCAGCAAGGTCATTTCCCAACTGGATCAGGGCAACTCAGCATTCAGGACCGATTATGCATTCCTGACCCCAAACTCAAGTCAGGTATCCTAGATGCTTTGGCAGAGGAAATAATTAACTACAAGGCATATCCATCTGACTCCGAGTTCAGTGATGTGGCAGAAGCGTTGGTAGCCAAACATCCATGCCTAAAAGAGCAAGGTTCTGTCAGCGGCTACAGTGGATGGAAGATGAGTTTAAAGGGGTGGTAAACCACGATTTCACTATTCTAACTTAAAGCTGTAGTCTACGATGTTGAAAATCAGTCGAGAAAGCCTGAATTTTTAAAAAACTCATCCCGCCCCTCCACACGCCCACCCCTCCCCTCTGTGCTACCTGATCCCTCCCACCGGGAAACGACCTGAACAACGTCACTCAGTCAAGCAGGAGTAAACATCGGAACAGAGATGTTGATAGCTCAAAGGCACACGTTTGAGTTCACGCCCACGCAAGATTAGCAACACATGCAATGTTCTATCGGCTCGAACAGAAAACCGCTAACGTTAGGCCTATTGAAATAGTCAAGCACTTCAAGAAATATAATTACTTTGACCCGTGATAGGCGATGCTAAACGGCTAACATTCCAATGCCGACCGGCAGCATGATCATGTTGTCATGCTGATAAAAAGCTATTTATGTAATACACCACACCATAAAAGTATAAATAAATGTTTACCTGCTCAACATATAATCAGCGTCGGTTTTAAGTCCAAAGGTTTCTCTGAAGCTTCCTCCAACGGGCAACGGTGGACCCTATATTGATTCGGCTTTGAGTCCGGCGTTCTTCACATTTATTTTAAATATCTGCTCTTTCCTCAATTGACTTTCTCTTTATTCCAACCTTGACTGTTGGGGCGAGCAGGGGCCGCTTGCAGCTGTCTGTTTGTTGATTTTTCTCCATTGCTGAGTTGACGCTGCCTACTTGCCAGCAAAATTTCATGTCGCAGGAGGGGGCGGGGTGGGGTGGGGTGGGGTGCGGTCGGGGGGAAACGCGAGTGGAGCAGGGATTGGATGAGAGCAGTTAACCAATGTAAGCTGTCCGGCCGGACAGCTTACATTGGTCAATTTCTCTGCGGGTGTACACCCAATAGAGTGAATGGATTTTTTTCATTCTTTTTTCTCTTCATATTGTTAGGATTGTACTGTAGAACCATAACCAGCATCTAAACGAGATTATTAATAATGAACAATCTTTGAAATCGTAGACCATAGCTTTAAGCCAGCGTGTAATGTTGCCTCATTGAGCATAAACAACATCTGCAAAGTTACAACGTTCAAAGTTTAAAGCAAAGGGAGATATTTGCTTTTAAAGAAATCAGTTTCTAAGAACTACAGCAAACGGCCAGTAGGCTACTACAGACATTCCTCCAGGGTTGGTGACATCAACAGGCTCAATATTTACATAAACCCCTCCTCCGAGAATATTAAATAAGGGGGGGTGAGGCCATTTTGTATCGCGGCGCTGTTGTGGTATAGTTAGGCTGGAGTGTTGTTGCCGCGATGCCAAGGAAACGCTGTTATTTTCATCCGGATTGCAGGTCTGGGGTACTTGCTCTGTTCAGCCTTCCTTGGGACGGGGGTGCGTTGCAGAGCGTTTAACATACAACATGTTGCACGTGTGTATGAGACAGCGGGGAACAGGCGCGTGCGGGGCTCCCTGCAGCACATCTCACGGAGGAAAACATCCACCGTCTTCACGATTTCAATGCCGGATTTGCACAACGTCAGCTGCGTGAAAAAAACACTGCCAGTGCGTGGATACACGACGCGCGCGCTGCACATTTCACGGAGGACAACTTCCACAAACTTCGCGAGTTCAATACAGGATATGCACAACGGCTTGTCCTGAAAGCTGGATTTACAAACAGAAGCTGTTTACTGGCCACAACCTGTAAGTCTGATTTATTTTTCATCGATGTGTTTTCCTGGGTTGTAGCAAGGAAGTAAACAGATGACAGCGCTGTTCTGCAAACCAGTCTGTTAAATGCTCATTCATACTTAACGTTATCTGACGAACACCTAACGTTACAAACACTAACGTTAAAATCTCAACAGCGAACTTGGCATTAGTGTAAATGATTCTTTGATTAGAGCTTTTATGTATTGTTTATCTACAGGCTTGCTAAACATGGTTCTGTGTGTGATTTGGCCAACTTACTAGTAAAGCCAGTGCTTAGTGTTCGTTTTGGGTTAGTTCTTGCGACAGATATTTGGCTATAATCGTTCTAAAAATACAAAAGTAAAAGTGCCATTCAGTAGCGATCATTATAGATCCGCAGTCTTTACTCTTGAGGACTGAACAGGTTCTGCTCGATCATCTTCACTCAAATGTTCTGGGTCTGATTTGGGCTCATATGGTTTTATTGACGCCGTTGTTTCTAATACTGACCAAAGCACAGCCTCCGGTAAAGGTAAGGGCCGTGGCGTTTCCGACAAACGTGCACTAGGCGGTTAGCGAATCACAACACACTGGGCCAGCTAACCAATCAGAGCCCATCGCGTATTTTTGAGGGACTGGCTTCATACAACCCGGAAAGCATCAGACCGTTTTACAAGGAGGGACAGAGCAGTGTAGAATAAAGGTCAAATATATGAAAAATAAGGCATTTTTTTTTCAAACGAAGCATGAACACATGTTACAGTGCACCCCACAAACACAGTCAAGCCTTCAAAAGAATGTGTTTTACCACCCCTTTAAAGTATAAACTTGCAAACTACAGGAGCAGATTGAGAAGACTGGGATGCCCTGAAGATACCGTTAATGCCCTTAAACACAAACCAGAAGGAATGCACAGCCTAAAAACCTAAGAAGGCAGAAGTGAACACTGCCCAGTATTTCCTGCAGGTGAAACAGCAGAAACACAGGAAAAGACGAGGGAGGATCTTCGTGCTGAACTGAAGAAAATAAACAATGATGAAACCGGGAGGAAGATGATGGATATGACTTTCGCAAACAAAAGGCATGAGGTTGTCCATGATTCCCCTTTAGAACCAGACTTCAAAAGCAGATGGCTTACTCTTTTTCAAGTGCGCGAAGTAAGTGATTTGATGTTTCATTTCTTGTATGATATCAGAGCTGTGCTGTAGTCTATGCTGAATTGCCCATTAACAAGACCTCTCTAACTTATGTCTTTAGATAAATGCAGAATTTTCGTGGGATCACAACCCTTCCTTTTACAGTCCAAGTTCCTGTCACAACTGGATCGGTATTTTGATGATCTGCTAAAGGTGTTTACCAAAAGGGGTGGAGTAGCGAGAAAAGGGATTCAGGATGTGATGGTGCCAATGTCTCAGGTTGTATTGTTTTTGTTTGTTTTTCTAAATTTCTTTCTTATACAACAAGCTATTTTTGTAGTGCTCTGTAGTGCATAGGAGTTCAGAGATGTGTATTGGAGATTGTTATGTAAATTATATGAACATCAACAACACTAAACAAATCTTTAATAAAATGTGTCATTATGTCTGTATTTCCATTATCTAAATCAGACGTGTGAGGAGCGTATCACTAATTGATGTACTGCATTGCTTTTACCATATCTGCAGATAACTTCTCATCCACCTCAAGAAGTCCCAGGAATGTGCCACTGTATGATGTTGGAAAACTGCAGCAAAATGCAGCAAAACGTTGAACTACTACATGACTAAACATAACTTCATCTGGGCAGGAGGAAAGTTTTTGTGTCTATTTTCAATGTGTGGGCCAGTTTTGGGCCGGGGACCCAGCCAGAAATGATGGGCCAGAATTGAAGCAAGGGTGTGGGACAGACAAATTTTGCTATCTATTTACAAGTGTCAGATGGTAAATCCTTGTATGGTGTTACTGGACTGCCCTCTTGATAAACTGCCTCATTTTGAGCTTACTGAATCCCGCCTGACTTGATGCATGCTATTCTTGAAGGGGTCATCCTGCCGGATTTGAAATTAGTCTTGCTAAAGCTTACCTGTGAAAGACTGCTAACACTGCAACAGTTTAATGACCAGCTACAACAGTTTCCCTTTGGACAAAACGATATCACTCACAAGCAGGTTTTGCTGAAGCCATCTGCTTTGCAGCAAGGTGTCATCCCAGGAAAAGCCTGATTTCTGAGCTCTGATTTCCTGTGTTTCAGACTGGCCAGAATGGTAAGTACAGTAGTGTGTTAATTGCCTCCTTATTTAATTGTACGAGTTATGACTATTTTTTTAATACATGTCTTTTCTACTTTGCCTTCATCTTAACATAAGCTTCTTTGGGATCTGAGAGACTACACCAATGTTGATGTGGACCAACAAATTCTCACACAGCTCTCTGTAATGGCACCTCGAGTCCTTCAAGTTCCATGGAATCCCCTGCTGCCTGAGATCATACCTGTCTTCCTTCCTGCATTTGTCTGTCTTACACACAGTAATGAATGTTTAAAAAATAAATTGGCTAAAAGCATCCACCATGCTATTTTAACCCAAGATGAATTAATTGGTCAAGTCCTAGATTTAGCCCTAATTTATGTCTATTTATTTATATGAAATGAAGTTGTTTTTTTGAAAATGTTTTTCAAGAAACATATAACAATCCAGAGAGCCGTTCCTGAACTAAAGAGATGCACTACATGCTGTGCGGATTTCCACTGCCCGTTCTGCAGCTCTTCTTTGTTGAAACTGAGCTTCACAGATTAAGTGCAGTTAATCTGTGGTGTTCTATTTCCAGAGGTATGCATAACAATATAATGTATTGTGCATGTTTCTGCCCTTTCAAACTCTACTATACATTATACCATATGCTTCTTATCTACAGACCATATTTAAATTAACAATTTTCTTTTGACAGGCCATTATATATGGCCTGGCTGGGCTTCAGAATTTGTCTCTGCAGGATGCTGAGCAGGCCTTCCTCTCTGCTCCACATTATCATCACAGGTTAGAGTAGAAAATTTAATTGTTTTTACACAATGTCCAATGTATCCTTTTTTTTTGTTTGTTTTTTTAAATAGTATTTCTGTTAACCCAGCAGTGATTATGTTCTTTATTTACTATTTCAGTGAAGCGGAGGAATTTAATAGAATGATAGAGAAACAATTGAGAAAAGAGGGGAGAGCATCCAGTTGGTAGGTAGTGCTACTGCATACATCACAATGTGTGCTTTAAATATTTAAAGGACAGGAAAAGTCATGTTATTGTAGAAATAACATGTTATTTCTATTCAGATTTCTTGCATCACTGTCTATTTATTTAATTTTTTTTCTCGGTTCAGATGCGCTTTATTGACATGAATGTTTCAAGAACCTGTTCACCCAAATCTTTGAACAGTATGCAATAACAGTAATATGAACATTATTTGGTATGAATATTGATATAATTTTGTATTGTATATAATGTGTGTGCTCTGTGGTGACTAAGACCTTTAAAATTTGAAATTAAAAATTAGAGAGTTGAACAAGTTCAACTCAATGTTCCTTATTTCATTAACTTCTCTATCTTTCTCCTCTTAGGAGTCAGTGAAGACGTTGTCCATTAAGTTCTTCCTATGTGGTTCACGTCATGAACAAATTTGTTTTTGTGCGTGTTCAAATTCAACTGTTGCAATTAGGGATGCACCGATATGAACATTTTGGCCGATACCGATAATTCTTAATATTTGAAAGCCGATAACCGATATATTGGCCGATAAATCTAAATACAAATTTGAATAAACTCTGAGAGCCTGATTACAAAAACAAAAGGCTCACCATTAAAAGCCATGTCCCAAACACTTCAACATAAATCAAACCTATACACTACAGTAGCCTATTTGAACCAGTGTGAGATTCCTTACCTTTTCAAATTAATTTTACACTCCTATGGCCAAATTTTTTTTTTAACACTTTACAATAAGGTTTAATTTTTTTTAGTATTAGTTAACCAACAATTAATGAACAATACTTCAACAGGATTTATTAATTTTAGTTCATGTTAATCTCAACATATTCAGACCCAAAGTTGTGTCTTTTAACATTAGGTATGAACTGTGAATGGACTGTTACAAAACACAAACATTTTATTACTAAAAGAAACAAAGGTTATTGCTCTCTGTTTGTTCATGATAGTTAATGCATTAATAAAATGAGACCTTATTTGTAAAATGTTACCAAAAATTATATTGTCTAAAAAATAAAAATAATATACCTAAATAATGCAAACAAGTAATTGAACAGCATTACTTAGGCTGCATAATAAAGAATCAGAATGCAAGTGCATGAAATAACCTCCGCACAGACGATAAAGAAATGGTTTTAATCAAACCATATTGTTGATGGAAATGATACGAGAACAATAAAAGTGCTAATTATAAAAAATAATGCTTCTGTGTTTTTGAAAAAAAAAAATATGTTTAATATTACAGTAATAGTAAACATCTGTAATATTAGTCTAGTCTATTAGGAATAATGTTGCTGTTTGAGAGCGCGCTGAAGCTGGAGAGAATGAACGAACAACCATAAACTGAAGCGCTTAGAAGTTTAATTAACAACTAAACGCATCATATATGAGAACAATCAGATATTTATACAAAATAAATATAATCAGATATTTATACAAAATAAATATAATATTACAACTTATATTAGCACAAAATCACGCATAGGTGAAGGGTTATAACTCCTGTGGATGCTCTTCCCCTGTTTGAGAGCGTGCTGAAACTTAAGATGATCACCGGTACAGTGAATCACTGCGGGTTATTGACTTAACGAAACACATCCTATATGACTTTAATCAGATGTTTATACTACAAAAACGTAATATTACGACTTACATATGCTTAAAATGACGCGAATGCACAAGCGAACTTGACTGTGCTGGTCAGAATGCGTTGTTGACGCTTCCCACAACAGCGCGCTGAAAAACAACTAAACCCAGAGAATTCACTACGTTTTATAACAGAAATATTCTCATTGCAGTGTTATGTATAGGACAGTCCCAGTAGTTATTAATGCTGTGCATTTCTGTTTGAAATGCGCGCGCCGGTACAATGAAGTGCTTTACTGCATCGTTAATTAACTCAACCAAACGCATCCTATATGGGATTATATACACAAAATAATAAATATAATATTACAACTTACAATGGCACAAAAGGCTGTGAATGCACAAGCAAACTTGACTGTGCTCGTCATGAAGGTGTAACTCCGTGGGCGCGCAATGAAGCTAAAGACCGGTACAATGAAGTGCTTTACTGCATCGTTTATTAACTCGACCAAACGCATCCTATATGATATTACATACACAGAATAATAATAAATATAATATTACAACTTACAATGGCACAAAAGGCTGTGAATGCACAAGCGAACTTGACTGTGCTCGTCATGAAGGTGTAACTCCGTGGGCGCGCTCTTCCCTCAACAAACGCGCTGAAACACAACGCTCTTTTACAGCCTATTCTATTCTCATTATCATTTTATGTAGATTATAGAAGACTTGCGCTGCACATGTTGCACATAACTGTATTTTCCTTTTCGAAGTGATTCCAAACATATTTAGAGCAATTCAAACCCATCATGGTGGACAGCGCGTCCGTCTCAGCTGAAGGAAATAATACATTATCTATCGGCTTGACTATATCGGTCAAATTTTCTTATTGGACCGATAACGATAACATCAAAAATAATCATTTATCGGCCGATAACGATATGTTGCCGATATATCGTGCATCCCTAGTTGCAATATATTATTTTATAAAATATACACAATCTTAAATCTACCCCCAGAGTCATCCTTGTGCATTCCCTCTGTACTTGAAAATTAAATTATGCAACTTGGACCCAATAATTACTCAACATTCATAGAAACCCGATTTAATTGCAATAAAGAAAGCAGAATTTGGGTGTAATAAACCTTTAAAAACCTAAAAAATAATAATAATAATAAAAAAGGGTTAAAATACTGCCTTGGTGGCACTTGTTTCGGTTCTCCAAAACTAGGGTCCTGGAAATGCGTTCCTGGGATTGCGGTTCTCCGATTCGTTAGGTGGCGCTGTCACAAAAAAATAGGGTCCTAGAAATGTGGTCCTGAAAGTGCAGGACGTATAATGTTGGCTATTTCTGCAGTTCCCGGATGTGAACTGTTGAATTTTCTGTCGAATTTGAACCACTGAATTTGTGGAAGCGAATTTGTAAAGCGAAATAAAATGGACCCAAAAATGGCCTGTCGAATATCATAGGTTGTATTTTTAAACAAAATTAATATTTTGGACGTGAAATCTGAGAGGTGAATATGGATTATTGAATTTTTAATGATGAAAATGTGTGTGAAATGTTTTGAATTGAAATATTCACATCTTAAATAAACAACCATGTTGAATGTCAGCCCATAAAAATGCAAGCCCTAAAAATACAACGCATTAAAAGACTTACACACCCTCCAGGAACTTACGTTCTGCTAGTGAACGACGCCTTGTGGTGCCATACCAGAGAGGCATGAAATCGCTCTCACGGAGCTTTTCCTGGGCTGTTCCCACCTGGTGGAATGACCTGCCTATCTCAATTCGTGTGGCCGAGTCTGTAACCATTTTCAAAAAACACCTAAAGACACATCTCTTCCAGCAGCACCTGACCAATCAAGAATAGCACTTATCATTCTATTCATTTTCTGTCTGTCTAATTTATAAAAAAAAAATATAAAAAAAAACTGTTCTGTGTGTTCTGAGCTCGATTAACTGAGACTTGCTACAGCACTTGCATACTGTTGCCCTTGACTGTACTAGTTGCTTCTTTTGCTCTCATTTGTAAGTCGCTTTGGATAAAAGCGTCTGCTAAATGACTAAATGTAAATGTAAAATGCAAGCATGGTTAATGCAATGCAGATTTTTTCAAGTAGTGCCATTCAACAAGCTTTTTTTGTTTAAAAAACATTTGGCATTATTTTACTTCCATATAAAACACGAAACCAAATAAATACACAATTATAGTCATATATGATTTGTCTTTGTTCTTCAAGCAGTCTCTGGTATTTTCCATAAACGTGTATTTATTATCACAATGGTTAGCATAAGTGGCCTTTAGCATCGCATATAAATATATTTCTGCCTCATACGGTGATCAAAATCCCCATTGGATTGCAAGGAATTTCAAACACTCTTGACTGAAAGTGAGTCTTGAGGTAAAAATTCTTTCAAATGTTGAAGTTAGCTAGTAGCCTGATATAATAACATGGGAGATGAGCAGCGTTGTTGATCTCTTTTGGTCTCCTGAGTCCTGACTAACCTATGGTAAACTCTGTCTTTGTTCATAACCATTCCTTAACCCCTAGAAGTCCGAGCTGTTTTGGGGCCCTTTAGAAGTTTTGACATGCTCTGACATTTGTGCTTTTAAACATATTTATGGCAAACGTGTAATTACACTGTATTGAACACAAACTGGGCTACCATAATATCTAAGCAACATGTATGTAAATGCTTGTATTTTTGAGAGAATGTTTATGCACGTTTTTTGAAAAAAAAAAAAAAATATATTTTTTAAAATTAAGGCCTCAAAACACAATAGATTTGTGTATACAAGAATTTTGACTAATGGGTGTTGTTGCCTTTTTGCTTCAAACTGATGTGAGAATCATTGAGCCTATCATTCACATAAAACAATATATTAATTTAAATTTTTCTTTACAAAGGCCGTTAATTTAACGTTAAAAAAACGTTAATTTATTATGCTGGGTATCACACCTGAGAGGAAAAAAGAACGCATAATAAGCTGCATAATGAATGAGCTTAAGTTATGTGACTGAGAGGGACTTTTTTGACTACACTGCAAAAAAAAAAATGCTCTTCTTAGTTAGTGTTTTTTTTTTGTTTCCAGTCCAAATATCTAAAAAATTCTTAAATCAGGATTCATTTACTAGATACGTAAAATTTTCTGGGGGGGAGAAATCCAGAAATAAAACAAGATTTCAATCAGAAATGTTTTTGAAATAAGTCTAAAAAAAAAAAAACAGTATTATTGTGACACAGAACCCAATTCAGTATTCAGTCAAAACAAATAACTGAATAATTGGTAATGATGAATGTTATAAGTAAAATATTTGGGATTTAAAACAACATAATGCAATGCAATTACGATTTCAAATAGTATAGGGTGACTTCAGGTTGCTTGGGACACTTTTTCCCAGTCATTTCAATGGCAAATATTTTCTGAATCATTTGATTTTGACCAAATCACGATAAGATACAGACAATACTCAAATATCATTTCGAGCTTCAGTTCATTTATGAGACATGCGCGCAATGCATGATCACCAGCGCTAAGGCTATTGTCTGTTTTATTGGCTTCTTATTAAAGGATTAGTTCACTTTTAAATAAACTTTTGCTGATAATTTCGAAAAGCACACTCGAAATCGAAAAGAAATTAAGGTTTTTGATGAAAACATTCCAGGAATTTTCTCCATATAATGGACTTTAATGGGCCCCAAATGGTCAAAGGTCCAAATGACAGTTTCAGTGCAGCTTCAAAGGGCTTTACACGATTCTAGACGATGAATACGGGTCTTATCTAACGAAACGATCGGTATTTAAAAAAAAAAAGTTTAAGTTTTATAAGCACAAATGCTTGCTTTGCTCTTGTGTCACAACAATTACAAAAATATTGTAACGTGCTGACATACAGTCATGTATCTGATCTATTTTTAGTGGCATTCAGTATAAGGATTTGACTGTTCATTCTCTCTTGTGTTGCTGCTTTGCTAGCATCGTCACAATTTGTGCTAGCAGCTCGAAGGCGCTGGCTTTGTGTATACAGACCATTCACCCTCCTCCACTTCAGGTGAAGGTGGGGGAGAAAAGTCCTCTACGGCAAAAGACCTTTCTGTTGCAAAGCTACTGGTGTAACTCTTCATCTTTACGAGTCTGACAACTTTCAATAAATCCATCACTGCGGGTCTTGGGTGCATGCCCCGCTCAACACATCACTTCTGTCTTTGTTGGTATCTGCCCACTTTTCCAGCATTTGTCAAATATTCGACTCGACACTAGTGATTAAGTAATGTTGCTCATTGCATGGACCTCACTAAACATGATACAGTTCACAAAGACGGCGAGTAGCTAATATATTACCCAGACCCACTACATACATAAAAAGTATAGCTCTGTATAGTATACATGACAAATTTCTGAAAAAGATAATAAATATATAACAATAGACTGAATAAAACGTGAAAACATAAGAAATATACACAGTAGCCCTTTACACACTAATTTGCATAATACCGCCTGCGATATAGTGGGAGACCTTGAGTACCGTAATTATTACAGTATTCACACACACGGATTCCACCGCACTTCTCCAAAATGCTCACGTTTTAGAAACAAGAGACAAATTTAGTTTTGTATTAGTGGCGCTTTGACTCTTTGACTCTAGACCTATTAATAGGCATTTTTGCTTGACAAAAAATGTGCTGTCAAAAATAAAATACCAAATATTATATTCTCTATGGTAATAGACTTTACATATTTGGATTGCCTCTCGCCATGTCACAAAGTTTCGTCAGAGTGGTCGTCCTTATACAGCAATGCTATTTTTAATTAATTTAAATAAGAATAGATGTTAAGCAGTGGTAGAAAATGGCATCCAAATGCTGACATCAGTGGAAGGGAACTTGCTCTAGAGTTGATAGCCTCCTGTCATTTATTTCTCAGCATTTGACAGAAATTTACCCCAATCTCTGGACAGCTCTTCGAAATGCATTGACCTTACCTGTTACTGTAGCTAGTGCAGAAAGAAGCTTTTCAAAGCTCAAACTAATCAAAACATACCTGAATGGCCCAGGAGCGCTTATCAGGACTTGCTATTCTGAGTATTATGATGAGGTGATTGACGACTTTGCAGCAAAGAGGTCACGCAAAGTAAAAATCTAAACAATCTGTAGCATATATTTTATTATAGAATTTATTTTTATTTGATTCAATTTTTATGTAATTTCTTTTATTTATTTGTGTTTCATGTGTATAAGTTTAGTTAAATTTTTCAAGCTCACTTGCACTCTTGTTTTGTTTTAATTCATGTGAATATTTTTTCATATGTACACTTAATTGAATGTTACACATTTATACACTTAAATATTGAGCACTCTATAGCCAAAATTTTGTTTATTTTTATATATGTGATGCGATCTGGGTAAACCCGCCAGATGTCGCACTGTAGCGTTTTCAGCAAAGTCAAAGAATAGGTTGAATGTCCATTTTTTTTGTCAAAATTGGGTTTTCATTAAATTATTATTCTATAACATCTTGTCTCATGTCTATCAAATATATTGGCAAAATTAATTTGTTTAGTGCAGAAAAATAACGATTTGTAGTGGCAAGCTGAAAAGACTGCGTCTTTCTCTAATGTTTAGATCATGTTTAGATCGGAGAAAAAAAACGGCCATAGTTTTCGCTCTCTTAACACCACAAAGACAGTTCAACCATTAAAATGACCCCAGTACATGAAGAATAAAGGTGTATCAAAGCACATTTCCCTCCAGTCCTGTGTAAACTATGGCACGCAAAGTTTTTATTTAATACAACATTTTCGTATCGTGAGATGGCGGAGCACAAGTGAACAAAGGAGTCTGAGGTAACTGATCGCTTTTGTGATCTCGCTCGCCTAAACCTGCTTAAACCTGGTGATGTCAGTGCCCTAAATGATCATATAATGGATTATTTCACATCCAGAGATGAAGGATCGGATAAGGAAGTTACTGAAGAGGAGTTAGTTTAGCTATGCTGCAGGTGCGCTGTGCTTGCTATTCTAAAAATGTACACTAGCTGTGCGATCTAAACATACAACGGTCACAAGTTCAGAGAATGCCCATGATAAACAATGGAAAACTACTTACTAAGTTGCTGTTCTCTTCAGAGTAATGTTAGCTAGTCCCTTGTGTAGAGAGCTTATAAATTCTAGTTTTCGTATTTTCATATTCAGTTCAGACCTTTATTTTGAAATAGCGATGAACACGGAAAAAAGGAAAGATTTGTAGACAACCAATTTGTTTTCATGCCAAGAGTTCAAAATATAACATCCAGTCAATTTTTCGAGATTAAAAGTTCTGGAAATTTTTTTAATATAAAGGAAAAAAATATATAGATTTGCCATTTGTGATGCAGCAGTGAACTATAATGCATGTTCTTTTATATTTATTAGAGGTTAAATTAAAATAAAAAACTGATAAACTGCCTATACTAGTTCTGAATAGGATGTCTACTTCATAAAATGTATGAAAATTATGGAAATATATGGTTCAGATCACTCAAACCATATGGAAATGACAGCGTCCTTATATAATCAGTAATGGAGCTTGGATGACATCTAGTGAAAAAGTTTGGTACTGCACCCAAACAAAATCTTTTTGATATATCAACCTAAAACTTTGAACACAACTTGTTCATATTTCTGGCTTTGATTGTCTCGTAGTTTTAGGGTAAAACATGTTTTGTAAAATACATATTATTATAAAATGTATATTTTTACATTTTCATAAACTTAAACTTTTTTTATATTTTGCTTTCATAATTTATTTGACATTTACAATAATCTGCCATGTGTCTTCTTTAAAACAAGACCAAACTTAAGTCTATATTCCAAAGCATGCTTTAATTACAGCCATTTAAGTTTGGATAGTGCATTTTTATGTCTACAGTTATTTAAACCTGTTTTTCTCAAAATTCTGTTCCTAAAAATCATAGTGATCAGCCGACTTCAGATAACTTTTGTTTCAGACAAGCCATGAAAGAAATAAAAAAAAGTGACAATCACACCATCCCAGTCTTTTCCTTTAGAAAGAGAGACCAGACAACAAGATACATATCACATCTGGCATCTTGCCCGGGCTCCCCAACTAACGTCAAGTGTGTTCGAGACAATACAATGTAATTGCCCTAGGAGAGCCGACTTTGACACCTTGGCTGTGAGAATCAAGGGCACATCCAAAATGCAGACCAAAGCAGGAGAGGGGTAGAGCTAGAACCTGTGGCAGCTCAGCAGTACTCGAACGTAACAGGTAATCTGGTATACCCTTGCGGCTTTGTAGTGAACCCCCATGCTCCACACCTTGGCACATTCCCAGACAGGAAGGTTGTAGATGGTACAAGCTTTGGCCTTTTGGAAATTAAATGCCCAGCAAAGAACAGCTTCCAAGACTGTCCCTATCTCCAAGGACAGGCATATGGGGGTTACAAGCTAAAGGAGACCAACACATATTACTACCAAATAATAGGGCAGCTGGGACTCACAGGCATGCCTTGGTGTGACTTCTTTGTAATGTGCACAGAAGACTACCACTCTCAGTGGATACATTTAGATTTAGAAAAGCGGGGTGAGATGAAAGACAAATTAGATTTGTTTTTCTTTGATTACTTCCTTCCCTGTTGCAATCAGTAACTAAAACAGATACAAATAGCGGTTTAAACTTACCAAAGGTAGAGTCACTCTTTTGTGATGTACTGTGAAATTTGTCCTCAGTAGAGTTTGAGGTGCTTGTGTCCTCGGTAGAGTTTGAGGAAACAAATAAAATCCACTTTGTATAAACTGAAACGGATTGTCTCTTCTTTTATACACATATCCTTTTCAATGATTCTTTTATTATATCCATAACCTGAATAATCAAAGATAATCAAAATAAATATCTCTTTCTCTGCTTTCATATGTAATCTAGAGATAATTGTAATTCTGTGTGATTTTATACTTTTATATATTTAGTTTGAGGATGATTTTGTAGTGTTAACTCTAGTCTCCCCAGCTGCTCTGGGTTGACCTCCAGCCATGCATGGCTCCCTCTCGTGAAGGATAGCTGTGACGGTATCTCTGTTTGGGTATTGAGTGTTCTCTTGATAAACGGTCATAATCCCCTGACATTAACTAGAGTGTGATGCCCCAGTGCTTGTATGTGTGTGCGTCTTTACAAGTTCTGTGCAGGTTTGTTGGAGCTATCTGATCGGGGCCTGACTAGGGATGGGCATTTCAAGCAAAAATTATATTCGACGATCGCTGGGAATTATTCGATTTTTATTCGAAAATCGCAACTCCTCCCCCGCATGCACGCATGTAAAGGCTACACGCGTATAAACAGAGAGAGGGAGAGAGACCATTCACGCTCTCAATCTGTAGGATAACAAACTTAGGGAATAGGCTATATCAACTCAAGCCATATATTTATTGTAACATGCTGAAACATATTACTGTAATGTGACATCGCCCCAAGTTACCTGATAAATGCCACAAGTCTACAGCGTGCGCGTGAGACGATGTGTTATTCTTCTGTTGTCTCAGGGCGTTTTAACTCTGGCATTTTAGTTCGGAATGGGGCACGGTTAGCATGAAAAATTGCTAATGTGAAAGCTTACCTACAGAGCTTGGTGTGCACTGAGGTACCGAACCCGAGAACACACAACCGGAGTTCGGTTGCTCTCGGAGCTGTGCCACGATTCACGTGAATGTGCAAACAACACTCGGGTAGTAACCAGCGCATGCGTTTTAGCCGATTACAATGTCATTAGTTCAATAACATACACGTAAGAGATGATAGTGTTGATGATTTATCTGAGATACGGTCGCGAGAGCGAGCCTGCAGTGTATTCGCGCATAGAGTGCAATCAGGGCAGCAAATTAATGGCAATTCACCGTCTCCTCAAAAGAGTCTGTTTGCAAGCAGCAAAGCCGCCTTCAAGCGACACACATACGGTTAACCCAAGTGTCGTTTACTCAGCTGCACATAATAGCACCAAATTAATTGAAAAAAGCCCATATTGACCCGCGTTCTGTTTTCTATCACGCCCGTGCACGTCTGTGATGACGTAAGATGAACGCAAACGCACCAGGGTTCAAGTTGAGTGTGAAACCAGATCAACGCTGCGGAGGCGGAGGGAAGAATCAGACTCGGACCGCAGCAAACATGTCCAGTATAAAACACCCTGAGAGCTGACTGGCAGCTTTTAGGTGCGTTATTGGCAGCGCCTCTGGTTACATGAACGCGTCAGCACCACATCAGCACCGACAACATGGGGATTTTTTTTGGACAATAATCGCACATACTATTCGGTATTCTATAATTAAATAACTAATCGAATATTCGAAAATCGCGACCCATCCCTAGGCCTGACCCCCCTCCCGACATGCAGGCGCCCTTTACGAATCTTACCCTTGTGGGATTGATGTTGTGACGAGCATCCTGACTAAACTACGCCATTCCGGCATATCTATACATGTGTGACAAATGTTTAGGCTTTTAGGTCTCCGTAGCGAATTAAGGCTTAGGCCATCTGTTATTGTTGATGTAATCAATGTCCTTGTAACCGGTATAACTGGTGGGCAAAATTCTCTGTGAGTTAGAGTGTGGCCTGCGATTCCACGAGAGACTCTGACGCTGGCTTCTGCTGATGAAACTGCAAACTATTTTTCAGTAAATTTCTTTAATTAATCGAACTCTTGACTCCTGGTCTTCATTCAGCATATCTGGTCTCTGGGTCTAAAACTGTGTCCCCAACAGAAGCATGAGAGCATGCTTTGTTCTGTAATAAATCTTGCCGCCCAAATAAAGTCTACACGGTAGTAAACGGGTATGACAGCACACAAGTGACTACTATTAATGAACTGATTAAGTTTGCATATCAACCTTTTCCTTGGAGATCTCCGGCAAGCCCCCTGATGTTCCCTCCTTGGAACTAACACCGGGAAAGCCGCGATCGGATTGGGGTACTCAGGGGTAGGCCGTCGATTAACAAAATGCTGAAATATATTTTAAAGTATGTCAGTGAGCCTCCGTCTAACCTTTAATCATCTTATCTTACGTTCAAATATATCCATTGTGAACAAAGAACCAAGCAAAGCTGTGCTGAGTTAGTTAGCTAGGTAACATTAGCGTGTTCTTACCTTGGAGCAAACGTAGGTGTTTTTGTCAATCTTGTCGACATTTAGTTGTGAATGGGGCTTCCCACTCTGCTTGATCCACGCACGGCATTTCTCCCCTTGGGTTTTAGGTTTAGGGAAGGAAAAAAATTCCACCACCTCGTCCAAACTTTTAGGAGACCGGGTAGCATGTTTCCCTCGCTCGAAAGCTTGACAGACCTTCCGCGCCTAGTTACAGTTGCTAAGCCACGATTGGCCTGTGGCAGTTGTTGGGCGTGGGTTCAATTCATACATTTTATTTTATTTGAGTTACATGTTAATATTTGTTCATATGTATGTTGAATGCTACACTTAATACACATTCATAAACTTAAATATTGGAATTGTCGTCTCATGTGCTTTCTCTTCCCTCGTGATCCTTGGGGTCAGATAGACCCAAAACATTTACAGAGCAATTGCACAAGGAAATATAATTTTTTACATGGAAAACTATATATCATTTTTTTAAATGTACTTCTCAACTTTACATTTATGCTGTGTTTTTGTGGATATGTGGTAGTTTTTTACCTATTTAGTGCACAATTACTTAACTAGGCCATAAATTGGCTCATTAAAAATATTTTTTTTTTATGACAAAATCACTTAAATGATGATCTTAATTAAATCTAAATAGTTTTTGGACATTGCTCTGTTAGGGATAGAATACTGCCATCTGCAGGTTTGTGGAAAAACCTTAGGAATTATATTTAAAGAAACAAAGTGCAATGACCACATATATCCAGCAGAGGTCCATAGGGATTTCATTTTCACTTCATTGATATTGTGTGTGTGTGTGTGTGTGTGTGTGTGTGTGTGTGTGTGTGTGTGTGTGTGTGTGTGTGTGTGTGTGTGTGTGTGTGAGAACATGCGTGTTGCATTTGTGCTCTAGTATTAGTTGATTGTAATTGAATTGTTGATTGTATTCACCCATTTCTATAAAAAATGCTCTCTGTTGCAGTCACACACACGTGTGTTTGTGTGTGCATGAGAGAGAGAGAGAGATAGAAAGTTCGTTCCACTTGTGTTTATGCTCTAGGACCAGACCTTGATTTAAATGTAGAAATTTTCAGATTTATAATGGATTTTTTTTTTTTTTGACAAATAAAAATATATATTTTTTTTTACATTTTTCCATTCCTTACCAAAATCTAAAAAATGCCCCAGACACCTGTGTGTGTGAGTGAACATGCTTGTTCATGCTTGTCCGCTGGCTCAAACTGCGCTAACTCACGATGCTAGCAAAAGCAGCAGCACAAGAGAGAATGCGGCCAGTGTCTGAGTGGTAAAACATTAGGATTATGGCTAATGCTCATAGCAAATGCTAACGAACTTTTAAAAATTTCAAACCCCTGCATTTAGGTTAATTTTGGTATGATTTACTGTTAATAATTAAGCCAAAAAACGAATTACAAACAAATGATTCTGTCTCAACAGGTGCACCTGTGGGCACTGCAGCTCACTGTCCCTAGTAGAGAACGTCTGTTGTAGGGAGATACCCAAGGTATTGCTCTGAAATATGACAAGACCAGAGTGTTAAGTCCAGTTAATTGAATAAGTACTATACACAAAACACACACATACCAAATAATAAACAAATCATCCTAACAAAGTAGCAATAAACATTCTCATGTTGTAGGTAGTACACAAGTGTGACCAGGTTGGTGGAGTGGGCTGTTGAGCCAGTAGCACTTAACCCCTATGTGTTACAAGCTGTATATGGCACTTACCACCAGTTATTTAGGGTAAAAGGGAAGAGACACATGTAAACAGGGTTAGTTCCAGGAAGAAATAACTAGCTAAATAGATGCTAATATACACTATCCTGATCATTTTCAATACTCGCAATTCCAACTCCTGACTCGATACAGTGGTTTTGACGGAACAAGATGTTTTTATACCAGGGGCTGAGCCTATGCGAAGGCCGTGGTGAGCTCGTGCCAGGGGCGCGGGTAGTGAGCTGTTGGAAGAACCAACACACGTCACGATGGCAAACATCCAATAGAAAAATTCAACTACTTAGCCACCGTTCAACCTTAAGAGGGCAGCACTCAGACGTTTTTACACCATATATTGTAGAATTAAAATACTTTATACCCAAATGTCAAACCATTTACTCAAATCAATTAACAACACTAATAAAGCCCCAATCTTGCAGATCATTAAATAAAAAAAGTTGTTTTAGGGTTTAGTTACCCTTTAAGCCCCAGTTGGCCGCTTTGGACCAAGATATTCGATAGGCCAAAAAAACGATTTGCCTCGATGAAGCACGATCAAGCCCTGGAAGTGGCAGTGAAAACGCGACTGTCCCTGACACACACTAGCACGCTCGCTTTTGGCCCAACAAAAGCGTTTGTGAATTGCGTTTAAATTGCAGCCTTTTGACCACATTTTTTACAAAAATTTAAACTGAGTGATACATCCAAGCTATTTCACTTTCAAATAACTCTGAAGCTCTTAAGATGATATGCATGTGCTTTTTAATTTATTTAGCTAAAGGTGAAATTGTAATATTCTTTATTTTGTAGTTGGTGTTTCTGTATCCTGTTTATGTTAAAGAGTAACTTCAGTGATTTAGCATTAAGCTTTGTATCAATAGAAACCCCATAGTATATTTGAATTATGGTACTTTCCCCCCTCATATCCCCCTGAGACCAGAGAATTATGCATCTTATTTCTGGAAAAATTCCTCAGATGACGCAAATATCGTCATTTTGCATCATCAGAGGATTTTTTGGCCAGAGGCTAAAAACTACAGCCAGTAGAAGGAGCTGTTCCGCATGTTTTCAACCCGCCCACAGGGGAGAGATCTCACGCACAGAATGTAAATGCGCTCGGCTCGGCCTTTCATAACGGAGCGATGCAGAGCAAAGTGAGTGTTTCAACTTTTCAATGAATTCCTATGAAAGTTTAGCTTCCATATGCGATCAGAAAACGCGCTAGACTGGACACGCGCTGAGAATTACAGCCGCGCTTACCTCAGTTCTTACTTCCATCTCGTGCTGAATAAAATCTGACTCCTGCTGCGTCTGTGTCGTGACTTTCGTTCGGCTCACTCACACTTTATTGAAAAGACACGTTCAGTTTTTAATTGTAGTGTTTATTCTCTAACTGAACGAAATTATTGTATTATGAAGATCAAATCGACGCCTAGGGCGGTGTAGGGAGTGGGCTCTTTGGGCAGCGAAGCAAGTGCATTCTGGTAGTTTTTGTCTTTCATCAACATAATACAAAAAAACATTGTCTGTCTTTTCTCAGTCTAGAAGGCACCAAATTCAAAAATAATTTCACATTTCTTTGTTGTGCCTTGGCAATAAAAAAGTGCATGGTTGGGATAATAATACTGTTCATCTTTATGTTTAATAAGCAAATGTTCTTGTTTTTTTTTGCAATGTTGATGTAGAAACAGCGGAATTTTTTTTACATTGTAATTTAATACAGAACTTGTAGAAGGATGTGTACACAAAAGAAGTGTTCGCGATAAAAGAGAAGATAGCATAATACCTCAGAATTGGTCTCTCTTCACTCGGTTATTCACTTTATAACATTGGAAAACATGAATCAGGATGTTTGCCTAGAAAAGTGTGAAGGTTACAAGAATAAAAGCTATATTACTTAGATTTCACTGCAGATGTTGTTAAAGATACAAGAGTGTTTATATATATATATATATATATATATATATATATATATACACACACACACACACACTCACCTAAGTAGGTCTTAGAATATGCACCATAAACTGGTTTGCCAACTGCCATAAAGACGGACTTTTATTTTGCAGTGGTGATGTCACGTCATAAGGCTGCGCCGCGACTCCGCGTCTGTTGTGATTCGGCTGGAGATAGGTTTGTGTTTTTAAGCATTTAAATCGATAAGTCAAATGTATAGCTCTTACTGACTATGTGAAATAAATTAATTACTATTTAATGTAATATGGTACTGACTTATCTAACGTCTATGGACGTTGTTTTTGTGAGTAAATCGCATCCACACATGCATACCAGAAAAGCTGCTTCTCGTTTGCTCCCTATGAATCAGTTCATCGTAAACACGAAATCGGTCACTTGTATGGCGACAAATGTCTTGAGCACATTATTGTAACGCGAGAGCAAATCCATGTAATACGCGAGCGTGGATCCTTCGCTCTCGCACAAAACTCGACGCGCGATCTCATGGACCTCTCCTTTTTGCTCCGATATTGTGCGCGCTCGGTGTCCTGTTCACTCGCGAATCTTGCACTAGAAGGGTCCTGGGCTGAATCCGACATCGCCCCCTAAACCCTCAATCAGTATTTCCCACGGAGGTCCACTAATATTTGAAGGAGTGAATGAAAACGAGTGACTGAATTCGGTCAACCGAGCACCGATTGTACACTCGTCATTGCTGTGCAATTTGGGATAACAATGACAACATTTATTCATCAATAGCAAATGTTTTGAAATATACATATTAAAGTTGCAGTCTGTAACTTTTGCCGCTCTTGCGGGCGGCCGGTTAATAAACAAACTGTGGGTCGTGCGGAAGAACATTGTAGCCGGAGCTACTTTTCTCTGTTTATGTCTATGACGAATCACACAGGTAGGTTACTATATGCTACTCCGCGGCGGTGGCAATTCAGGATGAGACAAAAACATGGTTTGGCAAATGGATTCACGATGTACTCGCTCATTATATACATTTAGTTAATTTTGAACACAACGTCACGGACTGCAGCTTTAAATACAACTAAATATATATATATATAATTTATGTATTTTATTTTAATTAATTTCTAGTGTTAGTTTTGATTTTGTTTTGGCTATTCATGCCATTTAAGGCTATTCTCTCTGACTGAATGACTCCCTTACCCGAGTGTGCTGACTACTGAACTAGGGAGCTGATTGAGACACACAAAGTGATTTTAGTTTGGTCACATTTTTCTTTCCTTTAATGATTTTGTATCTTAACAGAGTGTCCAAACACACAGAAAAACTCCTGGTGAAGCAACTGAGATCCACGTGACACTGTTATAAAGATGGCATTTATTAAAGAGGAGACTGAAGAAATGAAGATTGAAGAAACATTCAGAGTGAAACAAGAAGAAACTGAGGAACAAACAGGTTGGTTTCATTCTCAAAGCTGAACTGTCATTTTTCTTCAGTCAAATGTCTACCTCTACAGAAATGAAGTTTATAATATGAGGGTCCTAATTAAAGGTTTTATTTGGCATGGAGTGGGTTGCTCAAAGTTGGGCATCCGTTATTATGATATGTTGCTAGGTATGCTATAATCGATCGGCCACAGATCAGTGGCTGATAATCATTCTATTTAAGTTCTGGTGTTAAAAGAACTACTTAAGTAAAAGTAGAAAGTTCTCTTCTCAAAAACTACACAGAGAACTTTTTACCAGGTGATATTTAATGAATTATCAATAACTATTGAATCAAATCATAGATCCACGTAGAAAATGGTTAATTTCAACAAAACACTTTTATTACCTTATTGATGAATTTTATGAATTAGTGTTTGTCACAATACTGGAATTTCTAATTAAATCATTAAATAAATTTACATTCTATCATTAAATTAAACTCACGCATACTGTCAAAAATTACTAAAACGTTATTCGAATTTGACCACAAAATTTGTCCCTAATAATCAACATAATGCAGAGGAAACTGTAATCTGAACTGTAGCAGTGCTAAACTGTTCACTGCATCATTTAAACATCAAACTATCAATGTATGAATCAAATTCACCAAGAATGCAGACAGTTTCATTTCCATGCATCATTTTATTATATCCATGTATGTGGTTAGAGTCAAATCATACAATGAAATCGCTTCAGAACTCGAGACGGTGACGTGAGCTCCTCTGACAGTCTTCACTTCTATTGGTTGTCATTCGCTGCTCATTTGCATAAAGTTGCAATTTCTGAACTTTTGTCACGTGTTTTGTGTTCTTTGACACACCTATATTCTGTTGCCAGTGGTCACTGTCGCTAGTGTCGCCGCAAGTCATCAGCCCTCCATTGAAAATGAATGGGATGTTGTCACTGGCAGTATGAATGGGGCTTAAGCAATCATTATTTTCAAGCTTCAAATATCACGACACAGCCGTAATCCATATAAATAGAGCGGTTTATTCCAATTGTTCTGAAGAGGCACATTTACTTAATATGATGATTTTAAATTAGGCTTTTATTTACATTGATCAAGTACCATTACAATCTCACCTAAATGTTTGCTCACTCAATGTATTTGTGTTTTTACAAAGAGGTAACTTTGTTGCAATAGCTCACACACAGCACAAGGAAGCTTGATTTCTAACTCTGAATTACATTTACAAAAAATACATGAAAACAGTCAGTAATAAAATACCTACGCCAAGACAGGCCATTTGACATAGGTCTACTTTTGTGTGTATGATGGTTTATAGTGCAATTTAACTGTGGGGGGAAACAAATCAATTTTGTATTTAAAAGCTCTTTGACAGACGGCTTTATGTGTGCACTTGGTGTGAAACCTGCTGGAATGATTAAAAGCAGCAACACTGCCAACAATATGGGATGTAAATGTACACAAATTCTCATGATCGATTGTCATTTAAATGAACAATCGATGAATCGCTCTAAATGCCATGTTCCTCACCAAATGAATGAGAATGTTATTTAAATCTAAATAAAGGGCTAGTAGTAGGATTGTAAAATGAGTCGATGTGATTTAATTATTTATTTAAATTACTTATTTAATAATCAAATATTACGACTAAAACAATGTGTCGCCGGAGCAACGCAATGAAACGGGCAACTAAACCCAAATAATTCACAATGTTTTATTACAATATTGCTCTCTTTATAGTGTTATGTAATATGATAGTCCCAATCATAGTCATTATAAGTTGTGCATTGCTGTTTGAGCTGCATGCGCTGAAGATGATCACAGACACGCTTTACTACAGTGCATCCAAATGCATCCTATATGAGATAAATCCGATAGATAGCCCGACACTAGTGAGATGGTGGTCCAGTGGGTTAAACCATGGAACTGATACGCAGAAGGTTGCTGGTTCGATCCCAGTGGTCACCACCACTGTGTCCTTGAGCAAGGCACTTTACTCCATGTTGCTCCAGGGGGATTGTCCCTGTAATAAGGGCACTGTAAGTTGCTTTGGATAAAAGCGTCTGCCAAAATGTACACATAATAAACACAGTATTGCAACTTGCATTTGCACAAAACAAAAGGCTGCGAATGCACACACACACACACACACACACACACACACTCATGTTAAAGGTTTAACTCCAGCTGTAAAATGGTCCCAAACATAACTCCGGCACACTTGCTTCATTTCTCCTTGCGCCCATTTTGCCGTTGAGCAGCATGCACGCGCATGACCTTAATCGAGGATAGTTACGTTTTATTGAGTAAAGGTATTAAAAAGGGGGAGGAGAACGATTAATCGTTAACATCCCTAATCCTGAGTGGGGAAAAAACGAGTGACAAAAGACGAGTGTGTGTCAAACTCTCTGTTAGAGAGGAGAGAATTAGAATGCTCAGCTGCGATCTGTGTATCGATACTGCAGTAAATGAGAGATGGAAACCCGTGACGTTATACTCTGAGCGGTTTGTGAATCGAATTTATGCATTTCCAGATGTTTCAATATCGAGATGTTTCGAAATATCTATATTTTTGGCAACACTACCACGTAGTTTGTCCCTCCAAACCTTCAGTCCATAAATCACTCTGGGCTCCTTCATTGTGCGGTTATGATCCGCTCTTCAGAATCTGCTGCAGCGGGTGCTTTTTTTCAGTCCAAATATCAGGTTTTTTATTGGTCCGCTTGCGCGCGGATATCTTTATTGGCTACTGAAATGCCGGTCAAATGTTAGAATATTAATTCAAATATTGTCGGCATAGTCAGTAAAGGATTGGGATTGTACAAGTAGGAAGTAAATAACTTAAGTACAAGTAAAATGACAGACATAAAAATATACTCCTAAAAGTACTTGTTTATGGCAGCCACCACAGCATCAGTCATTTTAGAGTAGGTGTCTTTGTTATAATCCTTTCTCTATGAAATGGACACGTGCGCAAGATGCATCAGACAGCGAAATCCCGATGTATCCACATACACAGAATTATAGTATTATAAAATATCTGTCTTGGCAAGTTTTCATGCAAACATTATTTATGTCTTAAACTTTTTTAAGGTGGAAGAAGGCTGTTCCCTTTCGAGAGAGGTCACTTCAACATTGCGTCAGCTTGGCACTGCGGGAACTCCTCCCCTTCTCCACTTTTTTGAAACCTTATAGGATAACTGCGGTACAATTAACTGGCCAGTTATCACGAAGTATGCTAATGCAGGCAAATACTGACAAGCCTGCAGGCAGTATAAAATGCCATGGAGTGACATCAAGCTGCTGCCATCATCGAAGACGCAACAGAAGAAACTTCTCTCTTCACAGCATTCGATAGCTTCAGGGCTCTCAAGTCTCACGCATTGGGAGTGAGACACACGCATTTCAACCCGTTCACACGCTCACACCCCACACCTTGTATTTCTCACGCAGAGAAATTTCCAGGAGAATGCCCACCAAGTTGCGCCGCTATCAAGTGAGTCAAGTGAGTTCCACATAAAGTTCAGAAGGGCCTGCCATGCACCTCGCTAGGGTCCTTGCAAAAGCTGTTAAGCAACTCAACCTTAACTGGGATGCTCCAGAGGAAACTGCCAGGGATAAACTCAACTTCTGGTACTTCCAGTTGGGCCATCGCCAGGCCGCTTTGAGGAAGAAAATACTTTTTTTCCCCCGGACATCCATGAGCACATGTTGAAGTCGTGGTCTGCACTCAAATCTGCACACATCCACGCTCGCACTCAGTCTCTCTTCTCCCACGTGGACTGTGCGGAAGCCCACGGTTATGTGCACATACCCCCCATCGAGGAGACCGTCGCCGTAGCGGTGTCCTTAGCTCTGGAAGCTTTTCTGCTGCAGTTGGAGCAGCAACATGTGCTGATTCGCACTGACAACATGTCTGTGGTCTCGTACATAAACAACGCTCATAGCACTGTTTGCCCAGTCAGGGCTTTGTGGATGTATGTGAACTGCTCAGCCACTTCTCTATAGTCAGACCAGCTCTTTATGCTACGGTGGCTGTTTAAAGGGACGGGCAGTCTCTAAGCAGAGGAATTTTATACTGCCCCGCAGGCTTGTCAGTATTTGCATGCATTTGCCTACGTCACAACAATTGGCCGGTTAATTTTATTGTCATTATCTATAAGGTTTCAGAAAAGTGGAGGAGAGGAGTTCCTGCAGCATCAAGCTGATGCAATGTCTCGTTCCCGCCTCTCAGGGAACCGAGGTTACGATAGTATTCAGAGACGTTCTACAAACAATAGAAATCAGAGGACAAATGTGATGCGATCTAGGAAAACCTGTCGGATGTCGCGCTGGAATGTTTTCAGTTTTCATTAAATTATTATTCTAAAACATCTTGTCTATCATTTCTAAAAACATCTTGGCAAAAATCACTTGTTTAGAGCAGAAAAATTGCGATTTATAGCGGCAAGCTGGAAAGACTGCATCTTTCTCTAATGTTTATTTAGATCATGCCTGGCGGAGGTGCAAAAAAAACAAAAGGCCAGTTTTCGTTCTCTTAACACCACAAAGACAGTTCACCCATCACAATAAACCCAGTACATGTAGAATAAAGGTTTATCAAAGCACATTTCTCTCCAGTCCTATGTAAATTACGGCACGCAAAGTTTTTATTTAATACAACGTTATCGTATCGTGAGATGGCGGAGCACAAGAGAACAACGGAGTCTGAAGTAACTGATCGCTTTTGTGATCTCGCTCGCCTAAATCTGCTTAAACCTGGTGATGTCAGTGCCCTAAACGATCATATAATGGATTATTTCACATACAGAGATGAAGGATCGGATAAGGAAGTTACTGAAGAGGAGTTAGTTTAGCTATGCTGCAGGTGCGCTGTGCTTGCTATTCTAAAAATGTACACTAGCTGTGCGATCTAAACATACAACAGGTGATCACAAGTTCAGAGACAGCCTATGATAAACAATAGAAAACGTATTTTACTACTTACTAAATTTCTGTTCTTTTCAGAGTAACGTTAGCTAGTTAGCTAGTCCCATTGTGTAGAGATGCATCTGATTCTAGTTTTCATATTTTCATATTCAGTTCAGACCTTTATTTTGAAATGGCGATACACAGAGAAAAAAAATAAAGATTTGTAGACAACCAATTTGTTTTCATGCCAAGAGTTCAAAATATAACATCCCCAGTCAATTTTTTGAGATAAAAAGTTCTGGAAATGTTTTAAATATAAAGGGAAAAAAATATATAGATTTGCCATTTGAGATGCAGCAGTGATCTATAATGCACATGTTCTTTTATTTTTATTAGAGGTTGAATTCAAATCAAATACTGCTAAACTGCCTATACTACTTCTGAATAGGATGTCTACTTCATAAAATGTATTTAAATTATGGAAAAATATGGTTCAGATCACTCTAGCCATATGGAAATGGAGGCACCCTTATATGGTTAGTAATGGAGCTTGGATGTCATCTAGAGGAAAAGTTTGGTACTGCGCCCAAACAAACTAACTGAAAGCTATTTTTTATATATATCAACTTAAAACTTTGAACACAACTTGTTCATATTTCTGGCTTTGATTGTCTTGTAGTTTTAGAGTAAAATTTTTTGTAAAATACATATTATAAAATATTATTATAAAATATATATTTTTACATTTTCATAAAATTAAACTTTTATAACTTTTTTCTATTTTACTTTCATAATTTATTTGACATCTACAATAATCTGCCAAGTGTCTTCTTTAAAACAAGACCAACCGTAGGTCTATATTCCAAAGCGTGTTTGAATTACAGCCATTTAAAGTTGGATAGTGCATTTTTCATTTCTATGCGGAAAAAGGGGTGGCGGTTATTTAAACCTGTTTTTCTCAAAATTCCGTTCCTAAAAATCATAGTGATCAGCCGACTTTAGATAACCATAACTTCTGTTTCAGACAAGCCTTGAAATGAAAATATATTTGAAAAGGGCTTGGTCCCAGCTTTCATATGGTCTCAAAAGCTGTAAAAGGTAAAATTTCACCATGTGTTGGGTTTTCGTAGATCACATCACAAATTACTATGAATACAACACTTGGGCTCTTAACTGCAGAGAAACACATAAAAGTAAATCCTTCAAGATCTAGAATCTTTTGTGCAGAGGTTTTTGATCCAATAATTATTTTTTCTGTTTTGGCAGAATTTAATAAAAGAAATTAACGTGCCATCCAATCTTTTATATCATTAATATACTCTTCTACAGAGTTATGACGTTTTGTCAGGTTGTGAGGAAATGTAAAACTGAGTATCATCTGCACAGCATAGTGATGTCTAATGAGAGGAATCATATACAATGAGAAAAGCAGAGGACCCAATACTGAGTCCTGTGGCACTCCATACTTGTGATTTGATGAGGTATCTCTTCATGTACACTAGCAAAGTTGTAGCGGTCGGATAGATGGGAGCTGGCTAATGCTTGTCCACAAATGTCAACATAATTCTCAAGCTGTCCACGAGAAGGTGGTGGTGGGGGGGGGTGTTTTGTTTTAAATGCGAACACTTTATTTTGATGGTCCCTCGACAAAGATTTTACTGATTATAAGTAACTTTGCAAGTACATGTCAAGTTTTTCTAACCCCATCTCTACTAATACTGTACTAATACTCTAATAAGAGTTAATAGACATGTAGGTTCAACTTTCTAGTCAACACAATGTATAAAAGGGACCATTAAAATGTAGCCCTTTTTTCCCTTCTTTTTGGGGGGATAAAGAGTTTGATAACTGTAATTTTAAAAGTTTTTGGTATATATCCTAAACAAAGCAAAGATTTGACAATATTTACGAGGTGCTGAGGAAACACCTCTTTCAGTAGCTTAGTAGTTATGGGATCTAGCATACACATTTTTGGTTTTGATGCTTTATGTTGGTTTTGATGCTTTACATATCTAAATATTTTGATGTCTTGTTGCTTTGTGCCAGAAAACTGGGGTTAACTTGTATCTGTCTTTTTTCACCTTAGACCTGATGCCACTGAAAGAGGAGAGTGAAGTCCTGAATGAAATGGAAGAGAAAAATCAGTATCCGGAACATCATGCTTTAATAACTCGAGGAAAATCATTTAGTTGCTCACAGACTGACAAGATTTCCTCACGAAAAACAGCTCTGAAGACAGGAACTGAAAGTTATTTCACCTGCCAACAGTGTGGAAAGAGCTTCACTCAAAAAGGGAACCTTAAGAAACACATGCGAATTCACAGTGGAGATAAGCCTTATACATGCAGACTGTGTGGAAAGAGTTTCACGGCAGCACTAAACCTTAAGTATCACATGAACAGTCACAGTGGAAAAAAGCCATTCAGATGTGATCAGTGTGACAAGAGATTTACACGTAAAGTACACTTTAAAAACCACATGAAGATTCATTCGAGAGAGAATTGTTTTATATGTCATCAGTGTGGAAAGAATTTCCCTGAAAAAGGAAACCTTAAACTCCACATGAGAATTCACACTGGAGAGAAGCCTTACACATGCACTCAGTGCGGAAAGAGTTTCACATATAAAAAATCCCTTGAAGCCCACATGAGAAATCACACTGGAGAGAGTCCTTTCACCTGCCAACTGTGTGGAAAGAGCTTCACTCAAAAAGGAAACCTTAAAATTCACATGGAAATACACACTGGAGAGACCGCTTACACCTGCCAACAGTGTGGAAAGAGTTTCACTCAAAAAGGAACCCTTAACAGGCACATGAGACTTCACACTGGAGGGAGCTCGTTCACCTGCCAACAGTGTGGAAAGAGTTTCAGTCAAAAAGGAAACCTTAAAATCCACATGAGACTTCACACTGGAGAGAGCTCTTACGCTTGCCAACAGTGTGGAAAGAGCTTCACTCAAAAAGGAAACCTTAAAATCCACATGAGACTTCACAATGGAGAGAGATCTTTCACTTGCCAACAATGTGGAAAGAGCTTTACTCAAAAAGGAAACCTTAAGATACACATGAGACTTCACAATGGAGAGAAGCTTTACCCGTGCCCTCAGTGTGGAAAGAGTTTCACATCTAAAAAATCCCTTGAAACCCACATGAGAAATCACACTGGAGAAAAGCCTTTCACTTGCCAACTGTGTGGAAAGCGCTTTACTCAAAAATGTAACCTTAAAATCCACATGGGAATTCACACTGGAGAGAGCTCTTACCCCTGCCAACTATGTGGAAAGAGCTTCACTCAAAAAGGATCCCTTAACAGGCACATGGGAATTCACACTGGAGACAGCTTGTTCATCTGCCAACAGTGTGGAAAGAGTTTCAATCAAAAAGGAAACCTCAAAACACATGAGAAGTCACACCAGAGAGAAGCCTTATACCTGCATAATTTTCCTGTTATCACTTTAAAGCTGCTTTGAAACTCTCTTTTGTATATAGCGCTATAAAAATAAAGGCGACTTGACTGTGGAAAGAGTTTCACTGCACCAGTGGTGTAATGTAACGAAGTAATAATACTTTGTTATAGGAATATTTTTGGGAGGAGAATCTGTAATTTGCTTGTTTTCATATTTCTGTCAACTTTTACTGAAAAATGCATACTTTTAGGCCCTGTCCCAAATGGCACCCTCAACCCTCACGGTCTTCCTCTGAGTCCGCACTTTCACGACGTAATGTCGCTTTGACTGCTGGGAAGAAGTCCGCTGTGTAACCCGCACCAGTGCGGGCTCGGCAGAAGTGCGCATCGAGGGCACATATTGACCTCAAAGTGGGCGCTTGCGAGCACACTTCTGAGACCTAAAATGACAAGTGCAATATGCTTAACAGACATGCGCACGCAGTGGCCATTGTAAGGCCACAAGAAAGAAAGTGCACACGAAGTGTGCCATTTGGGACAGGGTCTTATTCCGATAAAGCATATTCATTACTTACTACAAAATAAAGCTCTATTAAAGGAAGACCTGTCTTTGAAATAAGAGCCCATCGCTAATCAGTAAAGTCACGTTTGCTATAGAAACAGTTAGTCTTCTAAGATGTCCACTTAGGATTGGGTATGCACACTGAAAATAAAATAAATGCTATTTCAGCAAAAGAAACAATATTTCAGACAGTTTGTGGCGAGGGGGGCGTGGTCTAGCGAGGTCTGTGACGGGAGAGATGATCAGGAGACGAGCTGAGTGGGTCAAGTGCAAATGATAAACAACTGTCTGTTGTTGCAGTAATTGGCGTAGACCGACAGGAGGCGTTTCTCAATGTCAAGGAAGGATCCTCGGAAGCCAGAATTTTGAGGATGCTACGTCATCGACATCCGTCGAAGGACTGTTCCAATGTTAAAGATCCTCGGAATTTCAACCAAGGTCTGAGTCCTTCGTTCGAAAAATATGCCATATACAGGAAAGGATGCATATGTGTAGACTTCGCACTCTCAAATCACCCCCAATCCTATGCGCGCAGCTTTCTTGTTAAAAAAATACAAAATGTCTGACGTTGGCGGAGTCGGCGCGTTAACGGGGCAATATGCTTTCAAGTGCAAGTATATTTACGTTACCAAACATTTGTTATAACCGTAGTGAATATAAGTAAAGTTTAAAGGGTTAGTTCACCCAAAAATGAAAATTCTGTCATTAATTACTCACCCTCATGTCGTTCGAGACCCGTAAGACCTCCGTTCATCTTCAGACACAAATGAAGATATTTTTGTTGAAAGCTGGTGGCTGAGAAAGGCTTCAGATAGGCCTCCATTGGCATTCTGTACACTTATACTCCCAAGACCGATAAAAGGCACTTAAAATGTCGTTACAAAGTCCATCTCACCACAGTGACTCTACAATAATCTTACGATGCGACGACAATAGTTTTTGCATGTGCGAGAATATGACGCAGATCCGGTGTTCGGACAGATGACCCAGAACCGATTTGTTTACAATCATAGGAAGACGCGCGTGTCTAAGCTGTTGGATTCTACATTGATTGTGCTTTAGGTCTCGGCGTAGTGCTCAAAATGGGGTTAAAGTGTGCATTTCATGGATTCCCGAACCCCGGATCTGCGTCATATTCTCGCACATGCGTCGTGGAGGCACATACGGAAGGCAGTAACAAGTTGGATAAAGGTGTTATTTTGATTTTTTTTTGCGCACAAAAACTATTGTCGTCGCATCGTAAGATTATTGTAGAGTCACTGTGGTGAGATGGACTTTGTAATGACATTTTAAGTGCATTTTATCGGTCTTGGGAGTATAAGTGTACAGAATGCCAATGGAGGCCTATCTGAAGCCTTTCTCAGCCACCAGCTTTCAACAAAAATATCTTCATTTGTGTTCCGAATATGAACGGAGGTCTTACGGGTGTCGAACGACATGAGAGTGAGTAATTAATGACAGAATTTTCATTTTTGGGTGAACTAACCCTTTAACGTTTAAATGCCAGTACAAATTACTACTGTATTGATATTATAAATTATACAAATATATACAAATTACGTTATTGATGGCTACTGGACCTATCATTTAACAATTAACTTGGTCAAGGGACAGAGGATGGCAAGGCGACGGCAGGAAATTGGCCCTGGTTTGCCCTCATGGACGAGGCATTAGGACAGTCTGCAGCAGTCTCGCCCCCTTGCCTTATTGCCTCAATCCAAGAGGAAAAACCAGGGCCAAGCACTGCACAAGAGGTAGATGAAGGGAGAGGCGAGGATGAGGAGGAGAGAGTGAGAGACAGGAGCAAAGAGAGAGCAGGGCACAGAGGAGAGAAGAGGAGAAAGGAACGAGAGGATCCAATCCTACAGCTACTAAAGGAGGATATTAAATACCAGAAGGAGGCAGAGGCCAGAGAGAGGTCAAACCAATTTTTATTACTGTCGGAGAGGTTGGCGGAAAAATAAAGTAAATTAAATTGAACTGGTTTTGTCTTTGCCCCTTAATGATTTAATATAAACTATATCCTTTTTTTAAAAAACCTTGTTCTTTAGACTGCAATAGAAAAACAAAACAATGTATTGAACAATATCTTCACCCTTATTTACAACTTATTTATATTGTTTTGTGATTCGGTACTCTAAGCTCTACAAAAAGCATTAATTTCATCTTTGTCACATAAAAATAATTTATTTAGACTATATATAGTTATTTATAACTATATACATGAAGCAGCAAATTCATTTAAACAACATTCTCATATCTACAACTATATACAACAACTTAAACATTTACAACTATATACAACAAGAGAAGAACACAAGCGGCCATCAGCCACACTGACTACAGCACCGCCGGTGCTGCTGCTGTTGTTGCTTCAAGGCTGCAGACAGAAGAAGAATGTTTAGGTTAGTCCAGTGGTAATCCAATCTGTCATGTAAGATGATAATTGATTCTACAACAGTTGCAGTATATTTAATATTGTGTCACTGAAGGTAAATAAAATATACTTAATGTACTTTCATGGTCAGTTAAGACCATAATACAGTACATCACTGGTACATTAAGTATATTTTATTCATTTACCTTCTTGACTATGGGTGTTTACCAATGGTGGTGTTGTATGTACTTGGATATAAGGGCAGCAGGTCATTCATTGTCCACACTTAATTATTCACCTGGCAAAAATAGTCATGGTCAAGTGATGCCTCGTGGAGTGCAGACACCTCGTTGGTCAGCGCAGCCCGCCAAGCAGCTCCACTCCGGCTCTCCCTACCATCAAGCTCCACAAGTGGCTGGTTGTCGTCCTCCTCCGCAACCTCTTCCAGCACATCCCCGACACCAACACAAATGTGCAAAATTACACATGCTGTCACCACCTGTGCACAAGGCAGAGCAAAAGGATACAAGACTGTTTAGATATGAAAAAAAAAACATGAACACAGAAGATAGTGTGACTTTAGCAGTTGTTAAGCATTAACTGTTATTTTGAGTAGGATACTATGATTTGATTAATAAATTTACCACAGAAGTATTGCAATGATTTATTACCTTAGGGACAAACAGTGATCATACTTCAAGTGCTTCTAAAAAGATGCACCTGAAGCGGGTTTTCATCATTCCAAATGCACGCTCAATGATTGTGCGACCTTTGGAATGATGATAGTTGAACCTTTGCTCTGCCATGCCTCTCACTGGCCTCTTAGATGGTGTGATAAGGGCCAGGGGTTCCTGTAGACATGGGTAGCCACCGTCAGCTAGGAGAAAATACCCAGGCAGGGGGTAAGTCCCCCTAGTGTAGATGGGGCTGTTCTTGAGGATGCTTGCATCATGCACACTTCCTGGGTAACCCACAAAGATGTCAATAAAGCGACCCTGATGGTCACAGACTTCCTGGAGCACCACTGAAGGGAAGACCTTTCTGTTTTTGTAATCGTGACCATCAGGGCCGCCGGGACATTTTATTCTTATGTGACAGCCGTCTACTGCCCCTGCTGCCTTGCCAAATGCTTGGTGATTAGCCAAGTGAGCAAAACCATCCCCAACCACTTGGAGCTCCTCCTGTGTGCGAGGGAAGTGGACAATTTGGGGGAGCACAGCCACCACCTCATCCACCATCTTGTGGACAACTCTGTGCACTGTGGGAAGAAGCATGCTAAAGACCCTGGAGACAACTCTGTAGGCTGAACCAGTTGCCAGCCAGAACAGGAACATGAGTTTCTCCAGGGTCGGGCCCCATCCATGCTGCCTATCAGTCTTCAGGCCCACCATCAGCTGCTACATGGCCTCTCTGCCCAGCCTGAAGTCTGGCCGAGTGTCCTCCCCTCCATAGTACCGCTGCAGTATTGGCACTGTGGCATTGATGGCACAGTAGTGCAGAGCCTGTACAACAGGTTTAAGTATAATTTCAGTTTTGCCATTTATTTAATGTTTGTTAAACATGAGTGTAGATGCATTTTCTTAAAGAAAATCTTGTATTTTATCTGCTTTTATATTTGTAATTGTTTTTAACTGCTCTTTAATGTTTAATTTCTTATACTGCACTGTAACTTTTTATTTTTATTTTATCTGTTTTAACCGCTCTATAATGTTGCTGATATGTGCTATACAAATAAAGCTACCTTGCTTTGCCAACTTCATTTCTTGTTTGTTTGCTTTTTGCATTCTACACACTTCCAACTCTTTGGCACCCTGCTCAGCTTCAGACATGACTTGTGGAAGCGCTTTCATTTGCATTGCTCGGATGTGCAAGAGAGGACGTCTGTGTCATCAACAGGGTTTCCACAGTAACATCCCTCAGGTGCCTTCTCAAGGTTAGCACTTGAGGATAGGTGTTGCACAGTGAACCACTTACCCAACAGCTCAGGTAATACCCCTGTTCTAATGAATTCTTCCACCCTAGTGTAGGCCTCATCAAAAAAGTATTGATTAAATTGGACTTGTTGCATAAAAACTTCTTGTGGTGTCCACACAACAAAATCTCTGTACATTACTTCAGCTACACACATTTGGGCCTGCAGTTGGTACATGTAACTATGATCTTGCTTGAGGGTCATACCTTCTGCAGTCACAGAAAGGCAGAAATGTGGGTCACTGACACATTCCTTGAGAGCACGGACATTAGCATTAAAAGGACATTTTATTTCAAGCACACCACTTCCATGGCAAACACAGGTCACCACACCATCTGGCGATGCTCCTAGCCATGGTAGGTCCGGGTTGATAATGAGCCCTGATGCTGTAATGCAGAAGTTCACATGGAAATCTTGCATTGCCTTCAGGTACGACTCCCTGGCATTGTCTTCATTTTGCAGACCCCATCTGACGAAAACATGTAAGTCTGTCAGCAATGATATTTCAAACTTTATGTAAAACCAACTAGCCTTCATTGTCCCAAATACTATGGCACGGTTACATCAAATATAATTCCTGGAGTGTATTCATGATGGAATTGCAAGAAAAAGGCATGGTTAATATGTCTTACTTTCTAAACTGTATACCTGGTTGCTGCTGTTGAAAAGCGAGAAGACTGGGGATAGCAAACTCTCTTTATCAGCGATGAAGAATTATTTGTCCTGGCTGCCTCATGAAATACTGATGTGGTAACTCCCTGCTCTCTGATCAAACCATACCCTGGACTTTCTCTGCTCTCTTGTCTTCTCCTCAACTAACCAACACTCCAAAAATAACCCAATCATCAAAATTGTTGTAATGGTAATTATTACAAAAAGCATGATGTGGTACAAGTGGAGCTTGACAATTACCACCCTTCATGGTGGGGAATGACAAGAAAAAGTTTGAGAACCACTGTTAAAGAAGTCTTTTTCATATCTTACCTGCTCAGGAGTGAGATGCAGCTCCTCAAAAATCCTAGCAGCCTCCTCCAGCAGTGCGGGGTGGGACAGTGACTGCCGATAACTGACAAATTAACTGATAATATTTGTAACTGACACTGAATCAAAACACTCAAAATAAAAGAGTGCTGAACTTATTACAAAAACACAATGTATTTACTGAACCATAAAAATGCATTGTGCTTTAAAACAATAATACATAGAGAAAATGTATGTTAGACATGTGTTTAAAAGCACTTATCTGAATTGCCTTTAAAAATAAACTATTAAAATAAATTTGTCTTTTAAAAATAAATTAACTCTTACATGCCATGCTGAACACCCCTTTCTTATGCAAATCCATGTTTACCACAGGGGGGGTGGTAACCACAGTTTACACAAGAATATGTATAATCAAGGTCTGCTAAGGCCTCAAAATGACAGTAAGCTTGGAGTACAGCGTCTCGATTTGGGTATTTCACACCCTAAGGCTTTCCAAAGCATCAATGATCCTGGAGACAGAAACGTGACTCTGGAACAGATAAAGTGGAATGGAGGGGTGTTTGAGATTTTGGCTTACTGAAACCATTTTCATTTTTGAATGCGTCATTTAACAAACCTGTAAACTGTGTCTAAGATAAAGACAGAGCTCAAGACTCAGAAAAAATGTAGTCGTTAAAATTGTGGAGTCCATCATGCCATTCTTGGTATCTGTATATCATATGGCAACCTGGGCATCTTCGAGTGTAAGTTGAAACTGCTACAAAGGGAAATATTGAAGAACAGCTGTATTCATTAAGACAGCAAGCACGTGTCTTTAATTCTAAAATAATTATATTCTAATTTATGTAAAATTACCATTAATTACACTAGTCATGATGACAATTTTGGCATTTCTTGTTGTTAATACTGGCGTTCCAAGTGCTGTATTTCCATCACACACCATACAGCTGCTTTCCACAGGAAGCAAACTTGATGGAAACTCAGGTATTGTTTTTGGTTGGGCTACTTCTTTTAAAGGAGTAGATGGAATTTTCTTCTTAGAGTAAATATACTTCACAGTGCGGTGCAGGTCAAACGGGAGCATGGGTGAGGTCTTCTGAGAGCTGTGGAACTGAGGAGTCTATTGCTTCAATTGGTTTCTCTGATTCAAATAACTGCTTATTTGTTTGAAACGAGTGCCATTTGGCAATGTTTTTATGAGGGCAAGACATCATCTGGGGCTTTGCACAGGGGCAGTGCCAAGTTCTGGTAGCTGAATTATAAGTGACCATAACTCTCCCAAGACGACTTAAGTAATGGATTATGGGCTCATGTACAGACAGTGTGATCTGCTTTTGCGAGACACCTAATGTGACTAAGACTGAAAACGGGACATGTGTTGTCTGTGCTATTTTCTGTCTCTTCAGACAGACTGCCTTCTTGGCTTCTCCAAAGAATTTAAGCTTAATCATTTCATCAAGAACACTAGGATCCAAGAGCTCCTCAAACACTGTGTCAGAACAGTAGTCCAGTGAACGGAGGTGTTCACAAAGACTGTCCACTCCTGTGAGCAAGCTGCTGATATTGTTGTCAATACTTCCCATAACACCTGAAGTACTCGTAACATCATCAGAAGAATGGCATCAGGACACCTGATGGGGTTTTGGTTTCCTTGCCACTGTTGCCTTTGGCTTGGCTTGCTCAGTTGGGGACACCAAATATTTCAACTAAATATCCAAATAAATCTAATTATTAAGCTAAATTAACCATATAAACTAAATTACTGATCTAATTACTGATCTAAAGCCCACATTGTCACTGTATGATAATTTAAATGAACTAATGACATCACCGTTTTCTCCAGAAAGGCTATACGGTTGAATAAAATTCTGTTGCATTATTTTCCTGTTTAACACTGTGAAGCTGCTTTGAAACAATCTGCATTGTTAAAAGCGCTATATAAATAAAGTTGACTTGACTTGATATTGGCACCACTCTTGTAACTCACACCTAACTTGATGATGAAATCTTTTTTTGAACGTGCACAGGTACAGAAAAAAACAATTGGCAACTCCTCTGAACAGGGAGCCGATGCAGATCCTGGTGCAGGTCAAGATATTTCTTGAACAGTCTCTCCTTTGCTTAATAGTACCCTTTTTGAAGTGCTTCACACACCAAAAAAAAAAAAAAACACTTATCACACTCATCTTACCTTTGAAAAAGATTGCATTTTTTTATATGGACTTTCCAGTGAGCCTGAACTTTTATTTTCAGTCATTGGCTTCAGTGAAGGGGACAATGGTCAATGATACAATTTGCAACAAGATGTGCATTTTGGTATCAGCTGCTTTACACCTCCTAGGACTATTGATTGATGCATCTGTAAGCATAAATTGAAGAGACAGACATGAAAATAATTCTTGTGTATAATATTCTTTGAATGCTTGTTATCTGTTCGGTAGTATTCTATGTATATCTTGATTTGAAGAACCATTTTTAAAAACATTAAGATGACTTTTGTTATTCCATCTTTATTTTGAAATAATTTTAAAGGGTTACTTCAGCGATTAGTTTTGTATCAGTAGAAATCTGGTACTATATTCAAATTATCATACTTTCCCCCCTCATTTCCCCCTGAAACGAGAGAATTGTGCATTTTATTTCTGGAAAAAATCCTCCGATGACACAAATCTCGTCATTTTGCATCATCTGAGGATTTTTTGGCCAGAGGCTAGAGACTACAGCCAGTAGAAGGAGCTAGTTCTGCATGTTTTCAACCTGGGCGGGATCTCACTCACAGAATGTAAATGCGCACGGCTGCTTGGCTCGGGCATTCATAAAGGAGTAGTGCGGAGCAGAGTGAGTGTTTAAACTTTTCAATGAATTCCTATGAAAGTTAAGCTTCCATAGGCATGATCTGAAAAAGCGCCAGACTGGACACGCGTCGTGAATGACTGCCGCGCTTACCTCAGCTCTGCTCAGCTCTTCGCCCTCGTGATGAATGAAATCTGACTCCTGCTGCGTTTGTGCTGTGACTTTCGTTCGGCTCACTCACACTTAATTGAAAAGACACGTTCAGTTTTTAATCGTAGTGTCTATTCTCTAACTGAACGAAATTATTTAAGTTATAACCAGTGGCCGTGGCTTTGGGAGTGGCCTCGTTGGGCAGCGAAGCAAGTGCATTCTGGGAGTTGTTGTCTTTCATCCACATGAGACAAAAATACATTTTCTGTCTTTTCTCAGTCTAGAAGGCACCAAATTCAAAAATAATTTCACATTTCTACTACATAAATGACCCAGTTTAAATACACATTCATCTTCCCAGCGCTGAAGTACCCCTTTAAGTAACACCTTGTCTAAACAACAATTATACAGAGCAGGTCACCTGCAAATTTCTGTCACTTTTCAAAACAACAGACCCAAACAAGAGTAAAACAGTAAAACAGTCAATTTTTTCAATGCCTAAAAAAACAGCTTTTTGGCGCAGGTGAGGTGGAGCACGGAGCCAGTGAAGGTGTGGATTTACAAGGAGCCGATGCAGATCCTGGCGCAGGTGAGGTGGGTCACGGAGCCAGTGTAGGTGTGGATTTACAAAGTCTGTAGAGAACTTTCCAAACAGACTAAAGGCTGTATTTAAAGCAAAAGATGGATCAACAAAATACTGACACAAGGGGGTGATCGTTTTTCCAACTCAGTGATTATGCTTTTTCATTTTTTCTGACATGGTGTTATATCTTTCACTTGGATGTCACTGAGTAAATACAGCTGAATAAAACTTTCAGGCTGCAAAGCAACAAAATGTGATTATGTTAAAGCAGGGTGATTCTTTTCTATACCCACTGTCAGGGGCACCGCTAGCAATTTTGGGCCCTATGAAAGAATATGATGTTGGGCCCCCTACCACACCAACCTAGCTATCCAAAATCTTTGTCTGCAATTTAATAATACTGACCAATTAAGCACTGCTCGCTCGACCCAGAATGCCCCAATTGGCTGATGAAACACTGATTAAAATTAAGATACAATTTATACTAAACAAAACTTAATGATCTCCGGGGGCCCCAAAAGTGTGTGGGCCCTTAGAATCATCCTAACCAATCCCCTCACCCCCCCCCCTCCCCCCCCCCTCCCCCCCCCTCCCCCCCCCCCTTAGCTGGCGCACCTGCCCACTGTATGTGTTGTATCTTTGAACAGGATTTATTTCCAGGTATAACTTGACTCAAAATAGGGTGACCATATTTTGATTACGGAAAAATGTCATTACATGAAAGTTTTGCCATTAATATGTGTATAAGCAACTGAATAAAGCACAAATGTCAGAGCATGTCAAAACTTCTAAAGGACCCTGAAACTGCCTCAGACCCCTGAGCAGGGGTTGTGTCACGTCACAAACAAGGAAACTGGTGCGAGGACTCATGTGCAGAGAAATGAATATTTATTTAACAAAGTAAAACATAAACACAAAACAAAACCCACAATGGGGCAAAACACATAATCAGAAAACACATAAACTCAAAACATACCAAATACGGGGAAAACAGGAATCACAGGGAAACAGGAGACGTAGACAACGATACCACACAGACTGCAAACACAAAGGAACTTAAGAAGGGGACAAATGAGGTAGGTAATGAGGGAACACAGGTGGGGCAAATTAAACCAATAACAAGATAACAAGGGGGGTGGGAACTAGACCGAGACAGGAAAATAACAAACAACCACATGTGCTACACGAGACAGGACAGGCATGTGACATTACCCCCTCTTTAAGGAGCGGCTACCAGACTCTCCACTAAGACAGGGCGGGGGGGAGGACAGACTGGGGCGGGGGGGGGGGGGGGGGGGGAGACCGGGGCGGGAGGGACAGACCAGGGTGAAACAGACCCGAGCTGGACAGGAGGGACAGACCAGGGCGGGGCGGGAGGGACAGACCAAGGAGGGACGAGGAAAACAAAAAGTTCAGGCAGCCAGGGCGGCCCGCATGGTTCCGACGGCCAGGGTGGCCCGCCGAGTTCAGGATGCCAGGGCGGCGCGGGCAGAGCCGGACGTCAGGGTGGCGCGGGCAGAGCAGGGCGTCTGGGTGGCGCAGTCAGAGCAGGGAACTAGACAGAGACAGGAAAATAACAAACCACCACATGTGCTACACGAGACAGGACAGGCATGTGACAGGCTGTTTCTTTATTAGGTCGATTGGGCAATGCACAACCAAATTGCGATGTGTGAGAGCGTGTTATAGGCTATATGATATGTTATAGCCAGATATGACGGTGCTACTGCAGCACGCATCGCAGTAGACGAGCAGCATCAAACTGCCACAAATAAAAATGAAAGTTGCAGACGCACAATACACAATCATCATCGTTAAAAGTAAAGAAACTAAATTATCTTACCAGTGCTTATGCCACTCTCTCTCCTATTGCGGCCTTTGATTTTGAAATTAGCTGTTGATCAATAAAATGCAGCTCATATTGATTTCGGTGATGTGAACTCTATTAAATTGCATATAACGCGGGAATTGAAGATTGGATTTATATCCGTTTTGCGAAGACACATTTATGTGACCAAGTGTAAATGGAATAAATCAGATAGATATCTGATCTGTAAAAACCATAGACTAAAAAAAAAATACAGGTACACATGAAAAATATGTAGGTAGATCTTGCCTTTCATCAAGGCTGAGGTCAGGGATCTTTGGCTTGAAAAGGTTTGGTGACCACTATGCTATAGACTACCAAAGATGAAGAACAATCGAAACATTCATTTGTCCCTTGGGCAATCAGATTGTTAAAATACTCTAAATGGTAAATATTAGTATTTTAGATTTATATGTACTGTTGTGCATTCTTATTTTTATAAATTTGTTTTATTTTATATTGTGGTGTGTTTTTATGTCCGTCTCCTACGCTGCATCCAAATTGCTCACAAGGGATCTTAATAAAATTAAACTTGAACAGTAAAGGTCTGCCGCTTTCGAAACAGCACTTGTCTCACTGGATTGTAGAAGCTATAGCAACTGATTAAAAAACAAAACAAAACAAAACAAAACGTATATATAAAATAAAAATAAAAAACACACATTGTTGTGAACGTTGTGAACACATTGTCATAATAAAAATGTTCCTCTTTATGTTTAATAAGCAGTTTTTTTTTTTTGCGCAATGCTGATGTAGAAGCAGTGGAACATTTTTTTCCATGGTAACTTAATTAGATTAGATTAGATTAGATTAGATTCAACTTTATTGTCATTACACAAGTACAAGGCAACGAAATGCAGTTTAGGTCTAACCAGAAGTGCAATAGCAGCAAGTGCAGGATATACAATGGTTGCGTAAGTGCAGGACATGGATATGTACTGAATATATATAAATATGTATAAATAGAGAGTTGTCTTACTATAAACAGAACTGAATTTACAGGTGAATATGTACAGTGAATAAATATACAGATGGCTATTACTATAAACAGAATTTACAGGTGAATATGTACTATGAATATAATATACAGATAGCTATTACTATAAACAGAATTTTACAGATAGAGGTATACAATAATATGTTAGGCTAATATGAGGAATATAGCAGTGGATTAGGGTAGTGCAATAAATTATGGACAGAGCTATCCGGAAAAAAAAAAGTGTAAAGTGCAGTGGAAAGTGGTTGCATATTACAGTTAGAAGTATGGTGCAAAATGCAAATGTAAACATTGGTACTATAAATACAGTCGGCAGTGCAAATGAGCATAATCCAGTTAAGATATGGCAGTGCAAGATGCATATGTAAACAGTTGTTACTGTGATAAACAGTCGGTAGTGCAAATAACAAAGTGAAGGCGGATGTGAGGTAGGAGAGTTAGCAGTTTATGAGCGAAGTGGATCAACGGGGGTTTGAGTTCAATAAAGAGACAGCTCTGGGGAAAAAACTGTTCTTAAGTCTGCTGGTCCTGGTCCGGAGGATCCTGAAACGCCTGCCGGAGGGCAGGAGAGAAAACAGTCTGTGGGCTGGGTGAGAGGAGTCCTTGAGGATGCTGCGAGCTCGATGCAGACAGCGTTTCCTCTGGATGTGCTCGATGGCAGGCAGTGGAGTCCCTGTGATGCGCTGGGCAGTTTTCACCACCCGCTGCAGTGCCTTGCGCTCCGCAACAGAGCAGCTCCCATACCATACTGCCACACAGTTGGTCAGGATGCTTTCTATTGCGCAGCGATAGAAGTTCACCAGGATAGCCGAGGAGAGCTGATTCTTCCTCAGTGTCCTCAGGAAGAAGAGGCGCTGGTGAGCCTTCTTGACCAGGCTGGAGGTGTTGGTCGTCCACGACATGTCCGCCGAGATGTGGGTCCCCAGGAACTTGAAACTGGAGACACGCTCAACAGCCATTCCATTGATGTGGATGGTGTCGTGTGTGCCTCTTGACTCTTTCCTGAAGTCCACGATGAGCTCCTTCGTTTTGGTGGTGTTGAGGAGCAGGTTATTATCAGCGCACCATGTGGCCAGGTGCTGGATCTCTTCCCTGTAGGCAGTCTCATCGTTGTTGCTGATGAGCCCAATCACCGTTGTGTCGTCCGCAAACTTGACGATGGAATTAGATCCATACACAGGCTTGCAGTCGGAGGTGAAGAGGGAGTAGAGAAACGGACTTAGCACACAGCCCTGTGGTACGCCAGTGTTGAGTGTGATGGACGTGGAGCAGGTGGATCCTGATCGAACATTCTGGGGTCTGTCAGTTAGGAAGTCCAAAATCCAGTTACACATTGAAGTGTTGATGCCCAGGTCTCCAAGTTTGGCAATTAACTTGGATGGGATGACAGTGTTGAATGCTGAGCTGAAGTCAACAAACAGCATACGTGCGTAAGTGTTTTTATTGTCCAGGTGAGTGAGCACAGAGTGGAGTGCCATGGAAACGGCATCCTCTGTGCTCCTATTGCTGCGGTAGGCAAACTGGTGTGAGTCCAATGTGGATGGTAGAGAGTCTTTTAGATGCTCCAGGACCAGCCGCTCAAAGCACTTCATGACGATGGGTGAGTGCTACAGGGCGGTAGTCATTAGGGCACCTCGGGCTAGAGCTTTTCGGCACTGGCACAATGGAAGTGCGTTTAAAGCATGTCGGTACAGCTGCTTGGGCAAGAGACAGGTTGAAAATGTCTGTAAAAACCCCAGCGAGCTGCTCCGCACATGCCCTGAGCACACGTCCAGGGATGTTGTCTGGTCCAGCAGCCTTGTGCGCGCTGATCCGGCTCAGTGCCATGCAGACATCTGTGGAGGAGAGTGTGATTGGTGGGTGGTCAGCTGAGGGTTTGAGCTTGGTGGCAGTTTCTCTGTTGTCTCTTTCAAAACGAGCATAAAAGTAATTTAGCTCGTTCAGGAAGTTGACATCAGTGGCTGCGGGGGTGGAGTGGGGGGGTTTGTAGTCACTGATGGCCTGAATGCCCTGCCACATGCGTCGAGGGTCAGAGTTGGAAAAGTGACCCTCTATCTTTAGCTTGTAGCAGTGCTTGGCCTTTTTGATGCCCCTCTTCAGGTTAGCTCTGGATGTACTGTAGGCTTGTGCATCTCCTGATCTGAAGGCAGTATTGCGTGACTTCAGCAGGAGTCGAACTTCCCTGTTCATCCAAGGCTTCTGATTAGGGTATGTGGTGATCTGTTTCTGGGTTGTAACACTGTCGATGGTGGTATTGATATGATCCAATACAGAGGAAGTGAATGAGTCAATGTCCGTGTGAGCGCCACTGGTGGCTTGAGAAGCAAACATACTCCAGTCTGTGTTTAGAAACCTTTCCTGGAGTGTGGAATCAACCCCCGCAGGCCACACCTTGATGGTTTTCACTGATGGCTTCACACGGTTGATGAGGGGTGATAGAAACAAAGAGAGGTGATCTGACTGTCCCAGGTGGGGGAGGGGTGTTGCAACGTAAGCTCCGGCCATGTTTGTGTAAACATGGTCTAAGGTTTTGTTTCCTCTGGTGTGGCAGGAAACATGCTGGTGAAACTTGGGTAGCACTGACTTTAGGTTTGAATGATTAAAGTCACCTGCAACAATAAACGCAGCTTCCGGGTGATCAGTCTGTTGTTTACTGATGGCTGCATGAAGTTCTTTCATAGCAAGCTTGGCATCAGCATCCGGGGGAATATAGGCTGCAGTGATAATGGTGGAAGTGAACTCCCGCGGTAGATAAAACGGTCTACATTTAACCATGAGAAACTCCAGGTTAGCTGAACAATGACTCCCAACAATAGCAGAGTTTGTGCACCAAGCTTTGTTAATATAAATGCACAATCCACCCCCTCTGCTCTTCCCGGAGCCATCTAGTGTTCTATCCGCCCGGAGTGTGTGGCGTCCCGCTAGCTCAATAGCGGTGTCCGGTATTCCGCTGTTTAACCAGGTTTCAGTGAAGATTAGGACGTTACAGTTCAAAAGTTTCTTACTGTGTGTAATGCTGAGTCGAATCTCCTCCATTTTGTTCACTAGCGATCGTACATTGGCAAGGAAAATGCTGGGTAAAGAGAGCCGGTAAGGAGTTAGCCTTAGCTTAGCTCTTAGACCTCCACGCTTACCCCGCCTTTGTTTACGATCACAGCACCGCCTTCTAGCACTTCCGCCCGGCCGGGCAGAGCGCATCGCCTCAGGCGTCCTAGCGATCTCAGGAAGGAGTTGAAGATTGTCCATAAAACTGTCGGAAATTCGCAAACCAATATCCAAAAGCTCACAACGGGTGTACGATGTAAAAGCACAACTGTTCTGTACGAACAGACCCGAGATGAACAAGAAAAATACCGCAAAATTGCAGAATCTGGAGAGACGCTGAGCCTCGCGATCTACTCGCGCCGCCATCTTGGTCATAATAAAGAACTTGTAAAAGAATGTGTACACAAAAGAAATGTTGCCAATAAAAGATAGCATACAATCTTAGAATTGGGCACTATTCACTCAGTCAGTCACTTTATAAGTCAAGTCAAGTCAGCTTTATTTATATAGTGCTTTCCACAATGCATTTTGTTTCAAAGCTGCTTTACAGTGATAACAGGAAAATAATGCAACAGAAATTGATTCGGCTGTACAGCCGCTCTGGAGAAAACAGTGATATCATCCAGGGCCGGGTTTCCCAATAACGATGTATCTTAGCTCTAAAGAGCGCGTTCTACGAGCGAAGTTACGATCACTCGCAGCAATTCCACGTGCGTGTCCCAAAAATGCACTTAACATGAACGCGCGAGAACGCGCTCTAAGTGCTACTTAAGAGTCGCTGTCCATTTGCGAAGTACGGAAATATAACCTTATATGGAATCGTTTCCACATGCTGGCCAACCAAGAAATGTCCAATACATGGCTGGTTTTCGTGCACGTCAGCAAGTCATTGACAGATTTTTTTGAGTTTATCTCTATTTTTCCCAGCCTTTGAAGCATATTTCCTACATTACTTATTTTATTCTTTTTTTTTCTTTTTGCTGTCATTTAATTCAGATGTATATTTATAATTTTTTTGTTTGTTACCTGCCCTCATAAAAAAAGTGTACAATAAAGTACAATCAAAGCCTTGTAGTATTATCACAATGCACTTGAATAAAGTTAAAGGTGTAATCTGCCGGTTGTCCTGTAGGTGACCTCATAACTCTGCCTTCTTACGATACACTTAGAGCTTTACGATTACTCCAGAGCACTCGTAGATCTACGATCATTTTCAAGTGCTACTTAAGTTACGATGCTTTTGGGAAACAGACCTTAATATTAAGATCACTCGTACGATCGTTTTTATGATCAACTTAGGCTTACGATGCTTTTGGGAAACGCAGCACAGCTCAGTTCAGTAATCATATAGTGTCAATGCAGGCAGATCAGTAATATAGTTGAATATAAAGTGGAAAACATATATATGGATGTGCCATATTTGATCTACTTGAAACAGCTGAACATGTCTTAAAACGTGTGGTATATAGAGGCACTAAGAGCTACATTACTCAGATTTCACTGCAGATTTAGTAAAAAAAAAAAAAAAGATTCAAGAGGGTTATAATTTTATATAGGCTATATAATTGTTTCTTTATATATATATATATATTTATTCAACGTCAATTCTCCACATTCCATCTAAGTAGGTGGCTGAATATGCATCATAAACTGGTTTGCCAACTGTCATAAAACTTAAAAGAAGGGGAAGGACTTTTATTTTGGCATGTGATATGACGTCATAAGGCTGCACCGCAACCCTGCGTGTGTTGTGATTCGGCTGAATAAAGGTTGGTGTTTTTAAGCGTTTAAATCTATACAAATCGTTCAATCGAATGTATAGCTTTTACTAACTGTGTAAAACGAGTGAATTATTATTTGATGTAATATTGTATTGCTTATTTAACATTAATGAACGTTATTCTTGTGAGTAAAGCGCATCCACACATGAGTAACATAAAAGCTGCTTCTCATTTTGCTCCCTATGAATCAGTTTATCGTAAACACGAATTTGATGACTGGCCTGATGAAGAAACAGATATTTTCTAAAATCCACGTCAAATAAGAATCGTTTTGTTTCAAATGTTTTGGAATATACAAACCATTAAATACAAATAAAAATGAAGTACATGTATAATTTTATTTTAATTTTTATATATATATAGTTTCCAGTGCTAGTTTTGAGAGTTTTTTTTAGGAGTTGTTTTTTGTTTTTGCTAATCAGGCCATTTAACACTTTAAGCCCTGAAGGCATTTTTAGAGTTGGTTTGTGACACAAAAGTAAAGACTCGTAACTCCAAAAACTATACCAAGGAGAGTCGAAAAATAGATATCGTTTGATAGAAGTTTCATTACATTTGGACATTTTCATGCTGAAAAACTGTTCATAAAAGACTATATATATATTAATTAATAATGTTTGCATATTTTACATATCTATCTTATTTGACATGCAATAACTCGGGGAGTAAATAAGGTAGGAGGACATAAAGTTATCAAAAGTTATCCTCCATGAATATGTCATGGTCAACGCAAATGATTGTTGATTTTGGACTCATTTCGATTGGGAGCATTCACTGTAAATAATGATGTGCTCTTTTGTATGACCTGTGCATGTTTTTAATGAAATTATGAGCAAAAACGCCATGTGAAAGCTACATTTCTTTTTAGTTAGCTACATGTGTGCCTGTGGGGTTTTGAGTATTATAACTCCATGAGGAATATCTTTAGATCTAAGTGACAGATTATGGTAAGTTCTCTTTAATTGTGAGAATCTACTATAATGATGTACCATTTTTCCTCGATCAGAGCATGTTTCATGAAGTTAAAAGCGAAAATGTAACATAAATGCCGCATTCCGCATATTATTTACATATGGGTCTTGTGGGGCTTCACATACAAAGACACGTTTAAGTTTAGTCAAAGCCCAAAACAATTATGCTGGGGGTACACTTCGGGTTTGAAAGGTTAAGGCCATTCTCTTACCAGTGCGCTGCCTACTGAACTAGGGAGCTGATTGAGACTCACCCTGCTAATTATTCTCATCTTAATCATGACAGAGTGTCCAAAAAGAAAAAGATGGCGTTTATTAAAGAGGAGAGTGAAGACATGAAGATTGAAGGAGCATTCAGAGTTAAACAAGAAGACGCCGAGGAACAAACAGGTTGGTTTCATTCTCAAAGATGAACAACAATTTCAATTGTTGATATTTTTGAAGAATGTCATGTGTCAAATCTACAGTAGATTTAGTCAACTAAATTATAATGAGTTTTATTTAAGCTTTACATAACAAACTGTTACTTGAATACATGTCAACTGACATTTTAACATAATCGTTCAAGAGCAAAAATACATGAGAGCTCAATTCACTTTTTTGTTTGTTTTTTAAAAACATCTATATAGTTTTTATAATTTTGTATTTTTGTTGTAGTTAGTATGTCAGGTTAAGCTAAAGCTTCAAGTAAGTTTAAATTTTTTTTTATTGATTTTTTAATTTCAGTTAACATTTATTTAATTTCAAGTGATGAAGATTTTTTTAAGGGTTTTAGTTATACTTTATTGAATAATGGGTCAAATACTGTTCTTAGTCTTTCCTCCTCACTATGAATTAAATGGGAATGAAATTAAATAGTTTATTGTGTAACCAAAAACGTACACTCATACAGAATTATTGGCACCCCTGGTAAAAAATGATCTCAGATGGCTGTAAAAATAAATCTGCAATGTTTATCCTTTTGATCTATCATTCAAAAAATGCACAAAAATCGAACCTTTCATTGAAGTAAAAGAATGGAAAGTCGGCGGAAAATCACATTATGAAACAATTATTCGGTAACAAAGGTTATTCGTATTGCACACATTAAATAATCTTCTTAAATAAACAAAATTACTGGTAAAAAAAACCCCTTAGTATCGATATTTTTATTTGAGTATCGATACTTTTCGCTACTCGCATCAGTATTGATGTATCGCTGCTTCATATCGATATGCCCATCCCTAGTGCGCATCTATTACACTGGACATCAGTACTGACTGGATCTCTTCCCTAATCGTCCCTCCCTAACATTTTTGTCTCGTTTTTATTCAGTTATCGTCTCGTTTTCATCAGTGAAAAAAGGTTGTTGACAAAAATTGGCACAAATTATTTGTCAACGAAATTAACACTTTTCGAGTAGGCAGTGATTTTCAATAAGTAAGTACTTCGAGCACTAAAAAAAAGTATGTTCTATATAGTATGAGGTTATGGCATCTATATAGTATGAGGTTATGGCACGCTATGGCATTTCTGTGCTGTGTCGAAGATGTTAGCGTGTCTCTAATAAGATCGGTCACAAACATCATCCCTGCACGATGTGTAATGTCTTATTAACTCAATCATGCATTGTTACACATTTCTTCTCCCCTTTGCATTTCGTCCATTTTCTCTACTGCTAAAGAAACTTAAAAGTCCTCGTCCGTACTCCTAACACTTTTGAACCGTAAGACCTCTTTTAAGGGTTAAGATGCTTTCTGAATTACTTTCTTCTTTACTAGGATTTTTTCTTTAATTTTAAGAGGAAACACCCACCTTTCTAAGAATTGTCACTAGGAGCAACACAAGCTGTCTCAAGCTGTCCATGAGAATGTTGTGGTCTGTGTTGATGATGTAACTTTAATATGTAACAGAAACTGTGCTACAATGGGGGTTAAATACTGATTTATAAAAAATAAAAAATTCATGTCAGATTTGAGATCGGTCTATAATTAACCAGTTCCCCTTGACGAATGTGTGTGTCTTACACGTTATTTTGATGGTCCACTTAGGCATGTGCCGGTATCAAATTTTTATGTTGCGATTTAATTGCTGAAGCTTTTATCATGGTATACGGTATTATCACAATATTGAAATAAGTTGCAAAAAAAGTGTTGTCATTCTATAACAGGTTTAATAACTTTCTTATAACAAAAGAACCAAACATTTAAATACAATAAAGCAATACACAAAAATGTATGAAGTAAACTAATATTTAAAACAGATTAAGTGCAAAAGAATTATAAAGAACAATAAGTAACACTTTACAATAAGGTCTCACCAGTTAATGCATTAACATTAACAAAGAGTGAATAGCAAAATTTTTACAGAAGTTATTCTTCTTTGATAATGTTAGTTAAAAAAAACAACTGTTAGTGTTAGCTCAGGTCCATTAAATAATACAGTTACAACTATTGATTTTAATAATGTGTTATTAAATGCTGAAATGTACATTTAACTAAGATTAATAAATGCTTTAGAAGTATTTTTCATTGTCAGTTTGTTAATGAATTACCTATTGTTAAATAATGGAGCCTTATTGTAAAGTGTGTGATTGAACAACAATCAGAACATATTCAAACAATATCTAGGGCATGTCATTTAGTCCAGATTAAAATGTTTACATTTTTTTGAAAATGAATAGACTTCAGTTTTTAAGTATTAAGTATAAGGTTGTGTGTTGACGAGCACATATCGTTTTGTTTACAAGGGTTACCGGGGAAACGGCTGCATTTCTGCTGTTCTGTCAGCGCCCTCTGCTGTCAGAGAATGTGAATGTGCACTTCAGCGCATCTCCTTCACTCATTCTGCCATGTGCTCGGCTCATGCACGGCCTGTTTACATCAGTGCACATTCCTCTTTGACGTGTTGTTCATTTTAAACGGTTGATGGGTAAAGTATTCTTAAAATGCATTCTAAAAATCAGAATAATTTGTATTAAATAATTATTCACTGTATTTTGAAGTGCCCACGACAAATACCCACGACATGTTCATTATTGCGGTATTACCGTTTACTGGCACATGTCTAGGTCCACTTTGAACATTCTATTGACTACAAGTAATGTTTATGAGACATTAGGGGTGTGCATTGGCACTGCCCTCACAATTCGATTCGATTACGATTCACCAGGTAACGATTCGATTCAATTCGATTCTACGATGCATTGCAATGCATCAAAATTCTACTGCACACAACAAGGCAAATTTTTAATCAGTCATGAGGCAATACAAGCAGTCAGATATTGAACAACAGATTGTATTGGCTGCTATGTGTGTATTATCACTCTCCTGTATCTTTGACATAAATGTCATTAAATAAAATAAAATCGAATGGTACAGGGTAATGAATATGGCATTTTCAAACCTGAAAAAGAAAACATAAATCACTGCTTTCAGTGCTTTGAATGAGAAATGTTTCTCTTCTCTCTGCTTTAGAACCATTTGAAATTATATAGAGCAATAATAACCAACTAAGCCAACTTTTTCCAGCAGTGAACATAAGTGTTTTTTTTTTACACACAGTAAAAAGCTATAAGACAGGGCACTTCATGAACTCCTGTGCAAATATTAATCCGTAATTACAGTCACACTATTGTAACAACAACCACCACCCAGGCACCCAGCAATAAAAATATTAAGTGCAACACACACAGTAAAGTTGACACTAGAGACTCGTCAATTCTCTTGCTTGATTTTAGTGTGGCAGGCGCGTTAGCAGGGCGTAAGCAGCGCACATTTTTTTCGCCGCCCATGTTAACAGATTAGAGCATTCACATCGCACGCAGAGGCGGCATGGCATCGCAGGAGCAGAAGCAGCAGTGCCGCGATCGTTTCGGCGCAGAGTCTATTTTTGCCGCGCTGCTCACGCTGATTTAAAGCCACAGTGGATTGTTCTTGATCAAAACTGACCAGATTAACATGGAAAATAACAAATTTTACCATGAAATCATGTAGTGAAGTGCCCCGTGTGTTTCACAATCACCATATGACATCCAGAGCTGTTAAAAAAATTAAAAACACAACACTGCCAGAAGTTTTTGCCCAAACTTCAAAAGCCTGTTTAAATGATTAAAACTAGAAGCATATATTCACTTTAATGTTAACTTACATTTATCATGTGAACTACTTATATACAACAAGTTATATGCATGTGTGTTTGGGACAGAGGGGAACACGGTCGCATTTGCAGCATATGCTGCCCATCATAAATCAAAGCACGAGACAGACTGGGCTCGGAGGAGAAGACCGGAAAATGTGACATACCGTAAAACTTCAAATAATAGCCCGGGCTTCTATTTACCCAAATCACTGAACTGCACCGGCTTGTATTTGAAACAGGCGTCTATAAGAGACAGGCCTTTAATTTAGTGTTGAGATGTTCAAGCATGACGGTAGGAGGTTACCACATTATATTACGTTTTATTTATAATTAATTCGAATGTGTTTAACAAATCATTTAATGTAAGAAATTAGGGTTGTGCCGATGGACGATATCATCGTGATGCACGCCCCCGTTGCGAGTCTGTTGTGAGTGCGACGCACACTAATCCTCTTCTATAGTTATAGTTAAACTAGAAACTTAGCAGGGATTGCTCTGTAAATTAATTTGAGAATGTAACTAATGCATATATGCTATTTTAGTCTATGCCAGATATATGTATAGCCTACATTTTGAAATCATTTGAGGCTGAAACATCCATAAGCATGCGTGTTTATTTTAGCACTTCCGTCAGTGAAACAACACAGCCTATTCACATTTAAACGATTTTCAGTAAATAATGGTTACCTAAAGAATATAAGAAAATTAAATATTAGTTAGAAAAATATTTGATTCATACTATTTCCCCGCAAAGACGTACTCTGCGCTTTGAGAGGAATGGGACAAAAGCTGGATAGACACCTTTCAAATATATCTTCGTGTTTTCTCCTGATGTTGCAAGGCAACACTTGTGGTAAAAGGTCTGAAGAGCGGATTTTATCTTCCACAAGGTCCAGACATTTAGGCAATGTTTGATTATTCACAGCCAGAGAAAACGAAACTAAAATCACCGCAGCGTGTGTGTGAAATGCGCTATTCAAATAAACCAAACTTGACGCGCATTACCAAGTTTAATAACAAGAACAAACTGTGTTAAATAAAGTTTCAAGTAAAAAGGTATTCGTCCCAGTTTTTTATTGTACTTTACCACAGTAAAGGATGTGGATAGTTATAATAGACTTAATTATAAGCAAACGAAAGGAAGAAACGTTTATACCGTTAATCCCCTGCGAAAATGGCGACGTCCCCCCCGCTTCCATCAGAAGCTACTGTCAGGCCACATACCTAAGGATAACATCCCGAAGTTAATGAAATATATCTCCTCCTTCTCCCTCGCACACACAAACACATGCGCACGTCTGCGCGCAAGCATTAGAGGAATTTTTCAGCCGCTCCGTATCCAGCTTTACCCACGCTTGAAATTTGACAACTGTCAGCTTAAATGTCAAATTATACTTTTCTCCATGGTGGTATTGAGATAATTAAGAAAAACTGAAGACTGAAAGTTCGTTAACCTCTTTGTTATGTTGCCATAGTGATGAGTCGTTCATGAACGGTTCCGTCTGTCACGTGAAATCTGATCAAAACATAGAACAGACGATCTGACGGGTTTGAGAAGATCAAATACGCCCGATACTAAAAAACAGACCCGCGTCTATTTGAGACCGGCCTTTATTTACCCAAACCTGTCGTCGCACCAGGTGTTTAAAAGAGACAGGCTTCTATTTGGGACTCGGCTATTATTTGAAGTTTTACGGTAATGTACAATATTTGTCTGTATTTGCAATATCTGCGCGAGACAAACGCTGCCAGTGTGAATCCACAATGGGGGCGCGGGCTCCGGCTCTCCATACCCACTGCTCCGCGTGCGGTGTGAAGCCGGCGTCAGAATCCGAAATGTGCCCAGATGTCCGCTTTCCAAGCTTTGGGGGCGTTTTTAATTACCCGTCTATCGCGGTCATCTCCCTCCGCCTCAGCCATCTTGATTGTTGTTGTTATGACCCTGGAAGTAATTGAAACTTCACAACTTTATTGTCCAACTCAAGGCCAGAAAATAAACGGTGACATAATCGATTATGGCACTTTGCCGCATCGATGCTGAATCGTGCATGCCCCGCATTGCGATGCATCGCTGAATCGATTATTGTTGACACCCCTATGAGACATGTAGGCTTTGTGAATAAGGGATTTGATAACTGCCCGTTTTAAAGTTTTTGGAATGTGTCCTAAAAGCAAAGATTTGACAATATTTAGAAGAGGTTGTGAGATTACAGGAAACACCTTTTTCAGTAGCAGTTATGGCTTCTATCATGCATGTTTTTGGTTTTTGATGCTTTACATGTCTAAATGTCTGTTGCTTTGTGACCGCTAACTGGGGTTAACTTTTATCTGTCTGTTTTTGCCTTAGACCTGATGCCCATGAAAGAGGAGAGTGAAGTCCTGAATGAAAAGGAAGAGAAAAATCGGTATGAGAAACATAATGCTTTCATAACTCAAGAAAAATCATTTAGTTGCTCACAAACTGAAAAGACTTCCTCACGAAAAACAGCTCAGAAGATAGGAACTGAACGTTATTTCACCTGCCAACTGTGTGGAAAGAGCTTCACTCAAAAAGGAAACCTTAAAATCCACATGAGACGTCACACTGGAGAGAAGCCTTACATATGCCCTCGGTGCGGAAAGAGCTTTACATATAAAAGATCCCTTGACACCCACATGAGAAATCACACTGGAGAGAAGCCGTTCATCTGCCAACAGTGTGGAAAGAGTTTCACTCAAAAATGTAACCTTAAAATCCATATTGGAATTCACACTGGAGAGAGCTCGTTCACCTGCCAACAGTGTGGAAATAGTTTCACTCAAAAAGGAACCCTTAACAGGCACATTAGACTTCACACTGGAGAGAGCTCGTTCACCTGCCAACAGTGTGGAAAGAGTTTTGTTCAAAAAGGAAACCTTAAAAAACACATGAGAATTCACAGTGGAGATAAGCCTTATACATGCAGACTGTGTGGAAAGAGTTTCACAGTAGCACTAAACCTGAAGTATCACATGAACAGTCACAGTGGAAAAAAGCCATTCAAATGTGATCAGTGTGACAAGAGATTTACACGTAAAGTACACTTTAAAAACCACATGAAGATTCACTCAAGAGAGAACTGTTTTGAATGTCATCAGTGTGGAAAGAGTTTCCCTGATAAAGGAAACCTTAAACTCCACATGAGACTTCACACTGGAGAGAAGCCTTACACATGCACTCAGTGCGGAAAGAGTTTCACATATAAAAAATCCCTCGAAGCCCACATGAGAATTCACACTGGAGAGATTCCTTTCACCTGCCAACTGTGTGGAAAGAGCTTCACTCAAAAAGGCAACCTTAAAATCCACATGGGAATTCACAATGGGGAGAACCCTTTCACCTGCCAACTGTGTGGAAATAGTTTCACTCAAAAAGGATCCCTTAACAGGCATATCAGACTTCACACTGGAGAGAGCTGGTTCACCTGCCAACAGTGTGGAAAGAGTTTCAGTCAAAAAGGAAACCTTAAAAAACATGAGAATTCACACCGGAGAGAAGCCTTATACCTGCATCATTTTCCTGTTATAGCTGTAAAGCTACTTTGAAACAACCTGTATTGTATAAAGTGCTATATAAATAAAGGTGACTTTACTGTGGTTTCATGGCAGAACTTAACCTTATGCATCACTTGAACAGTCACTGGAGAAAAGCCGTTTAGATGAGATCAGTGTGAAAGAGATTCACATAAAAGTAAAGCTCAATCCTTTTAAACCGCGTGTCATCGCTAACACATCCAACCAAACTGTATTCATGTTACCATAACTCTTCAACCATTTGCGCTATCAAAATACTTCAAATTACTCCTGACAGTAGTTGTGCGCTTTTCAGCATATACAGCTTAGAAGAAGCATTTGAACAGAGATATGGCATATTTGGGCAGAAGAGGTGATTGGGATGATTTTTGAGACTTTCTTTCATGCCTCTTAGCATGTGGTGTGTGTGCATGTATGAAAAAAGTCTCCTGAGTGAAAACAGTGCAACAAAAATGTCACTCAAATGATTTGTATACATGTTTTATAGTTCATTTTTCAACTTTGAAGTGTTAGATTATTTTGAGTATTTCCAAATAAAAACCAGTCAATTTATTACGGTTTCTTAATTTTTTGTCTATTTAAATTCTAGTTACAAACTTACCACACACAATAATTGTCAATAACTGTAATTTATTGAAATCCACTTGTTTTCTGAAAAAATGATACCTTGCACTTTGAAGATGGCACATTATTTTAGAATTTTACTGCACGATGACGTAGCTGGATCAGATCCAATACGTACTGGATGGTGGTGTTTTGGCCACATCACAGCCTTATGTGCAGCACCGATCTCAGTTATGCGCATGCGCTGGTCTTAAGTGGCATGTACGCTCAAAATTGTATTGAGATGACGTTCTAACGTGTGTAGTAGTAGTAGTACTGATAAATAGTAATACGTCATTATTGATGAATAAGTCATTATTTACATATGTGATGCTTAAGTTATCCTAGTTTCACTCTAAAATTTTACAACATTTTAAATCACACAATTTTAGAGCTTTTAAACCCAAATTTGATGGATTAATAGCATGTCATCACCACAAGTATTTTTATTTTATGTGTATAAAGAACATTTTAAAATAAAGCCATTTTATTTCATTCAGATCATATTTGCTGTTGAGTGGAGGCAAAAATATTTGTCTCTGTAATTTTAATCATAAAGGTATAAAACAACAAGGTCTTTTTAAAACCTTAAATACATGTACACATTCAAGGGAAAATGCAAAAATAATAAAAGCACCAAGAAAAAAAAGTGCTTAATGATATTTTGTTTGGTAAGTTCCACAAACTGATCACAGTTGTCGGATCAAGCAGTTGTCACTTAAGTGATCATTTATATTTAACTTTAGTTGTCCTTGGGGCTGTAGTGATTGTCGTCACAGATGAAGCAGTCTGCTGAGCAGTAATCCTCAAACTCTTTGGTTGAGTAAAATGCACACACTGGATTCCTTTTCTTCCATCTCCAATATAGCCTGGAGTGAAGTCTTTAAGTCCCCACAAAGGCACCTGGGGTCTTATTTATAAAGCGTGCGTACGCACAAAACGGGGCTGGAAATGTACGTACGCCAGTTCCCACGCAAAGGTTGTGATCTATAAAAAACAAACTTGACGGGAGAATGTGCGCACCTTTAAGCAAACTTTGAGCCGTGGGTACGCACATTCTGGAGACAAAGGGAATTGGCCACAGATGGTGAGGTCGTGAACTGAAGTTAGATTGTAGAAAATAAATGTAAGAAGAACGATTATAAGAATTAATGACATTTAATTTTCACTCCATTTCATACGTTATAGCCACATTATCATGAAGATTAAATCCAACAGTGTTATTTGTGCTGATTGTTTTAGGCTATATACATCTAGTAAAATCCGAACGTAATTCAAAATGTAATAAAAAATAACAAAAATAATAATAATCAGCGCTGCCTTACAGTCACATTGTCCACAACGGGAGCGCAGGAGGAGATGGTGCGACGATATGTGATACAGAATAGCATGAAATACCCTTTTATTAGAGAACTGCAGAACACAGTGTAAAAAGGAAATATTTTCCTTAATGTACATATATCATAAAATGTCAAAGTCTGCAAATACAGTCATGAAGCACAATCGTTACTCATCATCGGTCCTAACTATTACGGTGTTCATTACAAAACCATCATGAAGAAGCATGTGTTCACTATAACATTTTCGTCTTAAATTTTCGCCCACAAATTTATTCTGTGATTTTGTCAAGGTGTTAACGATCAGTCTACATGATGATTTCCTGGCCCATGATGATGACTGGCTAATAAGCCGATTTAGATTCCCTAGAGCTGTGCTCTTGGATCTATGTGCTGAATTGGGTCCAGTATTAGAGAGGCCAACACGCCGGAACCATGCCATCCCTGTCCAAATACAAGTCCTCACCACTCTGGGGTTCTTGGCAACCGGCTGTTTCCAGTGGGAATTGGCAGACAGGTAAATTATTTAACCCTCAATCTGTCCTTGGGGTCAATATGACCCCAATCGACTTTTCATTAGTAAAAAAAAATGGTTCCCTTCATCTCTGAGGAATAAAATTTTGTGACTTTTCCTACTTTATCTATATATACATACACAAAAAAACTGGGCTTGATTCGGTTGTTCTGAAGGTATGTAAAAAAAAATTTACTTAATGTTGTCTTTGGGGTCAATATGACCCCAATTGAAAATGAATGGGAAATGCAAAAAAAAGACTTTTTTTTCCATTTATCCCAAAAAAAAAATCAATAAACCCAGCATAAATCTGAAAATTTTTACACCGAAATGAAGGATTGGTACTTGAGCACAAATGCAATGTAGAAATTACATGCTCACACACACACACACACACGTGCGCACACACAAACACACACATGTAGGACTGCCACAGAGAGCATTTGTGTAGAATTTGGCAAATAAAATCAGCCACAAATGTAGAAAAAAGATATAAAAGGGTGAGGCCTAATGCCCAAACATGCGCACACACACACACACACACACACACACACGCAAACACTCTCTCTCACACACACACACACCCACACACACACACACACACACGCATAAAGACCATAGACTGTAAAAAAAATGATAAACATTGAGACAAATACACTCACTCTCTCACACACACACACACACACACACACACACACGCATGCACGTTCACACACACACACACACACACACACACACACGCACGCACAGACACACACACGCACAGAGACACATGCACACATGCTCGCTTGCTTGCTCTCCCTCTCTTACTCACACACACACACACACACACACACACAAGCGTGTGCACGCACGCACACACACACACACACTCAGAGAGAGCAAGAGAGAGATCAAATGGAGATGAAAACAACTGACCTTTTCCACTTTGAGAAAGTTTATGTTGAGATGTAAGAGTTGCATATGTGTTTTGAAAACATATTTGTTCCCACGCAAAATAAATAAAAGAGTGCCTTTGGTGTCCTGCATGTGGATCATTCTGTGCTGGCAGTATGGCAAAGAGGTAGGCCTACACACTTCTTGAGACCCTGGACTATGTGCTGAATTCCAAAAAATGTGCTGAAAACTGGAAGACCGGGGACTCTGAGCCAGAGGATTGCTATCCCTTTTACCCGTTTATTTCTGGATAATGCTGTTGGTTTTATTTACACATTATTTATTTTATCTACATTCTAAAGTTAAATTATTATTTTTTAAAATCAATAATATGCAACTATAATCTGACTCTGAGTCTTTTGACCTTTAGGTGTGGCTTTTGTGGCCTTTATAAACAAGGTGGCCACATCCAGTAAAATGAATGGGTTTCAATGGCCCTCTGGTGGTCAAAACAAGTTATTGCTTAAACTGTTATACCCATAGGAATAAATCCAACCACCAGATGGCAGAATTCTACACCCAACACCTAGATCAATATCCAGAAACAATTTAAATTAAATTTAGATCATCATCATTTAACAATTGACGGCAGAAGCAATACTTTGCCATTTGCACTGCTTCTTTTTATTAGTGACCCCACTGCTGTGGCCACCAAATAACAGAGTTTTCCGAGCCTCCACCTCCCCTACAAGTGTTTCAATCTCAGTGTCTGAGAAATTACGTTTTTGTCCTATTTTCTCACCTGTCGCCATTATTCAAAGTAACAGAAATACACGTTTTCACTTTCTTGGTTTAATTAATTGGTTATACCAGTTTTCCAGGTATATATGGGATTGTACTCTCATTTACATGCCGATCAGCCATCATGAGGTGATTTGCATTGACTATTTATGGTTAAAAATGGGCGTGTACAGGGCAGGATATGAGGCTGGTTCATGTACGCACATCTGTGGGTGATCTGTGATTTATAAAGGGAACATTGCTTACAGGTGTGCGTACGCACGGTTTTATAAATTGGAATAATTTTTGGCGTACGCCATTTTTGGCTTTTGGCCGCACGTAAACTTTTAGTAGGGATCCTACGCACAGTTTTATAAATGAGACCCCAGGTCAGTTTATATGGCACTCGATAAATCTCCTAATGCACTCCAGTCAAAGGGATAGTTCACCCAAAAATGTAAATTCTGTCATCATTTACTCATCCTCAGTTTGTTCCAAACCTGTACGAGTTTCTTTGTTCTGCTGAACAGAAAAGAAGGTATTTAGAAGAATGTTTGTAACCAGCCAGATAGAGCAACCATTGACTACCGTAGTATTTTTTCCCCTACTATGGTAGTCAATGGTTGCTCTATCTGCTTGGTTACAAACATTCTTCTAAATATCTTCTTCTGTGTTCAGCAGAAAAAGATTTGGAACAACTTGAGGGAGAGTAAATGATGACAGAATTTTCATTTTTGGGTGAACTATGCCTTTTACAACACCTATTGTAAGAAAGAGATTTAAAATAATAAAAAGTTCTGAGCAAAGCTTAAAATGCATTTGCAGTTCAAACTTAATGTGTAGAACTGTCTCCTCGTAAAAATTTACAAATAATACAATGAAACACCTTACGGATTTACCTCAAAATGAGCATCTTTTCTGAATGCCTCCTCACAAACAACATCATGGAAACGCCAGCATGTCAGAGACAGTCTGAAGAAAGCCACATCTCCATCTTCTTTGACCACATTCACAAGGATGTTTCTCAGGATCTCAGGGGGCGTCTGCAAAAAAAAGTAAATAAAAAGTTTAATATTATTCAATATAAAATACTAGTCAAATAATAGCATGCATTTAACATGTTACAAATAAAAACATTTGGAATAGGGGAAACTCCCACCTTATTCAAGTAATCAGCTTCCATTTCCAATTCTCCTGAAAGAGAAAGAAAGAAAGAAAATTTAATATTTATGGAAATTGGAACTTGAACGTTTTATCGTCAGTTGTCAGATTAATTGTTGCAAACCTATTTTAGTTATACCTGTCTTCATGTCCTTCCGTCTTTTTTGTGTAGCTTTTTTTCAGCATCTGATCTTAAATTATATATATATATATATATATATATATATATATATATATAACAAGTTAACTACAGATTATCTAGAAAGTATTTACACCACACAGAAAAAAAATCACCATAAAATACTGTGCAAATTAACATGTTTAAAGATAGGATAAAAAAAAAACCCTGCTAATTCTACTCCACCTACCACTACAACTACAACAACTAATTATTGGAAGTTCTTGCAAATAGGCTTCCTTCATAGGATATTTTGTTAGCAGGAGCAAGCACCACCATCTCCTTACTGCAGGCATGTCAGCCTGGAAAATATTCTTAATGTAAATCAGTCACCCTTTGAGAATAAACTTTTTCCCAAATTATTAGTTTTGATAGCTCACCTCAGCAAAATCAAAAAGACCTCCCATTACAACATAGAGTGCGTACTTTAACTTTAATAGTAAGTTAAAGGAACTGTATGTAAGAAATGTATTTCAATTAATCATAAAATGGCCCTGATATGTCACTAGACATTAAGAAATCATGTTAATTTCAAATACTTATATCACTGACAACGGTTGTCCGACCAAGATATTGTCATTTTAAAAGTGAAGTTGCAGCCCTCAACTGATGTTGATGTTGACATGTTGTGTTTTGGCCTGAAGCGGCACCCTCCACCAATCTACCAATCACGAAGTCAGTAGTGTTTCTGCATTCGGATTGCCAGCTCTGCTCTAGTTACCACAGCTGCAGCTACAAACTTTTTGGATAAACAATGTCTAACTTTACGAAACCTAAACGACCTCGTTATGAATCAGAAAAACGTCGTGACAGTGTCCGAAATAAAACAAGGATTTGTATAAGAGATGCCTTTGAAAGATGGAGACGGCTGAAAACGGGGAATAATTTGAAGACTGATGCCAACGTTGCTAATTTTCTCCTGGACAGGTAAGGTTCATCTATGTTTGGCTAACTTGTACTTAATGTAAATGGACATTTCAAATATTCATGACAGTCTAACAAAGTTATGCATGTTCGTGCAAAGTAACGTTAGGTTAGCGCAGATGGAGGAGGTGGGTCATTGAATTGAAAAGGTAACTTTAAGGAATTGTTTGGTAAATAAAAACGGCGAGTCGTCATTGCTAACATTAGTAATGCATTATCAGAGCCCGTTTCTTATGCTGGGACGCTGAGGAAAACAACATTAGCACGCCTATTATGGCAATGTGAAAACGTATTTGAGACAGTAGCCTAACGTTACATCGGTAAAAATTATTCCTTGTGTTGGTCTTAATGAGCATCCATTCATGCATTTTGTGTTTCTTTAATTATTTGCAGTACGTTAACGCCATCTACCGGACACTTGTGGTAACGGCAGGTTTGGTGTTCAGTTTCTATTTCCTGTTGTATTCTCGTTTGGAACGAGATTAGCGTTCAGTGAGTTTGAGTTCACGTCTTTTCGATAGCGTGTTGTACTCAGTGCTGTGTAAATTCTGCTGTCAAGTTGTGTTTCCCCTCGGGGGCAATGCCGTTTTACAGCTTGTTTTTGCACTGCTGTGTGTAAAATAAAGGAGAGGAGAAAAAGGACCTCGGGATAAAGCATCATCTCTTTTCTTTGTTCACCTCACCTGGCTGTTTATACGCACTGGATAGCTAAATACGCATACGTTTAGTGAGGCCAGTACAGTAAAACGGCCAACCCTCGCCTGTCGAGAAGAAGACAGAACTTCAACTGCTAGAGAAACAAGCCTGCATGTGACTTGCCCAGATTCCCCTGCTCCATAAGACATGGATTCTCCGACCGAAATGCAACTTCCCACTGGTGTGACTAATGCAGAAGCCGGTGAATGGGAGGTGAGATCTGAGCCATTTGCATCAAGCTCTGTTTGTGCACGATCTCAACACGGATCAACATGCAGCTCAAGAAGGAGCACTGTGCTAGCAACTGCTAAAGCCAGAGCTCAAGCAGCAAGAACCAAAGCTGCCTATTCTGAAAAGGAAATGGCACTGAAACTTCAGAAAGCTGAAGCAGAACTACGAACTGCAAAAGCAGAAGCTGAATTGGAGGCATTGCGGTGTAGAAAAGAAATGGAAGCTGCTATAGCTGAAGCAGCAGTTCTTCAAGCAGAATTAGATGATGACAACAGCCTCGGGGAACCGGAGTCAGAACTGAACCAAAGGTGTTTCACTGCAAACAATGTGCCCCCGCAAAGAGATATAAAACAAGAATGCTATAATACTCCGCCCAGCCTGCACAGCCATCCGCTTCCACCTGCACGTCCTCCAACGCAGCCAGCCATAAGACCTCCAGTACAGCATCCAGCAACATCGCTTGCAAAGCTACCGTCACACCCACCAGCAGAGTCCCTGAGACCGACACCAGCTCCAAGACGGCTGCCACCGCCGTCACAGGTACCACAACAGCCGTCCATGTTACCTGCTAGTCTGTATTACAGCCCACACCAAGCCAGCAACCAAGCATGGCAGAGAGGAAAAGACCATGGGCTACCCAGTCCTGCTCCACGCTCTACCTCCCTTCGTCACACGTCTGCTCAAGATGGACACAGCTCCCCGACTGCTGACCTGGCGAAGTTCATCACTAGAAACCAGATCGTCTCCACAGGGCTGATGAAGTTCGACGATAAGGCAGAGAATTACTGGGCGTGGAAATCTTCATTCTGCAATGTCATAGACAAAATAGGCTTGTCAGTAGCAGAAGAGACTGACCTTCTGATTAAATGGCTCGGCAAAGAGTCGTCCGAACAAGCACGCAGAGAACGTCAGAGAACGGCAGGGAGGGCAGTGAGAACCAGCAGCCTCCAGAGACTGTCTCCTCCAAGTGCACTGAGGTATGCGGAGAGGGTATGAGTGCTAGAGGTTGCTCCAAAATATGCTTAGTTAGTGTCTATCCACAAGGCCAGAGAGAAGCAACAACTAGAGTGTATGCTATCATTGATGAGCAAAGTAATAAATCTCTTGCACGTACAGAATTCTTTGAGATATTCAGCGACAATAGCACTCCATCTTCGTACACGCTCAAGACGTGTGCGGGCAGTATAGAGACTTCTGGAAGGAGAGCGTGTGGCTACATGCTGGAGTCACTGGACAAAAAGACCTGCGTCCCTCTTCCCGTCCTCAATGAATGCAATGAACTCCCGAACAACAGGTCTGAAATCCCAACTCCCAGTGCAGTTTTACATCACCCTCACCTGAGATGCTTAGCCAGTGAGATTCCTCCATTAGACCCCAGTGCCCAGATACTGCTGTTGCTAGGGAGAGACATTTTGAGTATACACAAGATCAGAAAACAGATCAACGGCCCCGACAATGCCCCATTCGCTCAAAAGCTAGACCTAGGCTGGGTGGTGATCGGCGATGTGTGACTTGGCACAGCACACCGCCCCTCCTCAGTCACTTCTCTCAAAACATGTATCTTGGGAGATGGCCGCCCCAGCTACCTCACACCCTGCTCCAGCCACCTGCGTGTGAAAGACCCTCCACACAGCCACTCAGTCCTTCATGATCCTCCTTCTCAGCAAACCGCTGTTCACACTGCTGCTCTGTTGCACGGGGATCACCTGAAGTCTTCCGTCTTCCACTGCACCGACAAAGATCACCAACCTGCTCCGTCCATCGATGATCTCAACTTCCTGAGGATCATGGATACTGAGGTATATCAAGATAGCACTCAAAACTGGGTCGCACCCCTACCTTTTCGGACCCCGAGAGAACGTCTGCCAAACAACAGAGACTATGCCATGAAAAGACTCAAGTCAGTCTGCCGCACACTAGAGAAGAAACCTGACATGAAAGAACATTACATGCAGTTCATGCAAAAGATGATTGACAGTCAACATGCAGAGAATCTCCCCGTCCTCCAAGAAGGACAAGAAAGCTGGTATTTGCCATCCTTCGGCATCTACCATCCCAAGAAACCCGAACAGATTCGAATAGTGTTCGATTCAAGTGCTCAGTATGAAGGAATTTCACTGAACAGTGTCTTGCTCAAAGGCTCAGATCAGAACAATGACCTGTTATGCGTCCTCATCAGGTTTAGAAAAGAGAAAATTGCTGTGACTGCAGATATTCAACACATGTTTTACTGTTTTGTAGTCAAGGAGGAGCACAGAGACTACCTGAGGTTTCTATGGTTCCGCGACAACAAATGGGACAGTGAAATTGTAGACTACATAATGCGTGTGCATGTGTTTGGCAACACACCGTCTCCTGCTGTAGCAATCTACTGCCTCAGGAGGGCAGCGAAAGAAGCAGAATCTGAATTCGGCTCTGATGTCAGAGCGTTCATCGAAAGAGACTTTTATGTCGACGATGCTCTGAAGTCGTTTGCAACAGAGACCGAGGCCATCAACTTGGTGAAGAGGGCACAAGAGATGCTCTTTCACAACAGCCTCCGGTTGCACAAGATTACATCAAACAGTGCAGCTGTCATGGCTGAATTCCCCCCTGAAGACCTTGCAAACAACATTAAAGACCTGGACTTTGCCACGGATAACGTCCCTGTGCAGCGGAGCCTGGGTATCAGCTGGAACATAGTCACAGACACATTCACCTTTCAAGTACAGCGAGACGACAAACCTTTCACACGCAGAGGCGTGCTCTCAACCATAAACAGCATCTTTGATCCGCTCGGCTTTCTCTCACCTGTCACTATACAAGGGAGATCGTTGCTGAGAGAGCTGACCATAGAAAACGGTGAGTGGGACACTCCATTACCTGGACACCTCCAAGCGGAGTGGTGAGATGGAAGTCCTCCCTTCAATGCCTTCAGGACATACAGATCCCACGCTGCTACACATCTCTCTCCACCTCTGCAGCAAGCACGAGAGAGTTGTGTGTGTTTGCGAATGCTTCAACCAAAGCAATCGCAGCGGTTGCCTACTTGAAGGTGACCGATGAAAATGGACGCTCCGAAGTCGGATTTGTGCTTGGCAAAGCAAAGCTGGCACCAGTGAAGGAGACTACAATCCCCAGACTCGAACTCTTTGCTGCAGTTCTTGCGGTTGAGATAGCCGAGACTGTTGTGAGTAGCATGGACTCGCACATGAACTCTGTCACTTTCTATTCTGACAGCAAAGTTGTGTTAGGTTATATTAATAATGAGCAGAGAAGATTTTATGTTTATGTAAGCAACAGGGTCCAACGCATCAGACAAGCAACGTCACCTCATCAGTGGAAGTATGTCCCCTCAGAGCTCAACCCAGCCGACCATGGCTCCAGATCCGTTACTGCTGCATCATTGAGAGACACGAACTGGCTGACCGGACCCGCCTTCTTGTCTGGTAAGCCTCCAGCTGATCATCAGTCACTGTTCGATCTAGTTGACCCAGAATTAGACTCTGAGATCAGACCTCAGGTCGCAACGCTAGTCACTGAAATCACACAGCCCAGCTTTGGAACTGAACGCTTCGAGCGCTTCTCAAAGTGGACTTCTGTGTTAATAGCACTTGCGGTCCTGATTCACATAGCCCAGTGTTTCAGACAAACGGACAAAGACAACACATGCAGAGGGTGGCATACCTGTAAGAAAGCAATCACGCCGGAGAACCTGGAAAAAGCAAAGAAACTACTGATCAAGAACATGCAGCTGGAAAGATATCCTAGTGAATTCAGTAACATTCAGAGTAAGTCAGGCATTTCAAAACAGAGCAACATTGCAAAGCTGTGCCCAGTAGTTGACAGCTTTGGACTTCTCAGAGTGGGCGGACGCATCACTCAGTCTGGCCTTGATATAAACCACACCAATCCCCTCATCATCCCAGTTCAGCACCACCTAACGACTCTCCTTGTGCGCCACTATCACGAGCAGGTAAAACACCAGGGCAGACACTTCACGGAGGGGGCCATCAGGGACGCTGGACTGTGGCTGGTGGGCGGAAAGAGATGTATTAGAGGCACTCTGTCCCAATGTGTCACCTGCAGGAGACTGCGTGGCAAAAAAGAGCATCAGCTGATGGCAGATCTGCCTGCAGACAGGCTACAAGCTGCCCCACCGTTCACGTACGTCGGCTTGGACGTGTTTGGCCCATGGGAGGTTATCAGCCGTCGGACGAGAGGAGGACAAGCAAACAGCAAAAGGTGAGCAGTAATGTTCACCTGTCTGTGTGTGCGTGCTGTACACATTGAAGTGATAGAGACACTGAGTGCATCTAGTTTCATAAATGCTCTACGGAGATTTTTCTCCATCAGAGGCCCTGCCACACAGATTAGGTCTGACAGAGGCACTAACTTTACTGGTGCTTCAAAAGAATTGAATCTGGAAGATGACGCAGACATGCAACGTTACCTACAAGACCAACAATGCACATGGATTTTCAACCCCCCGCACGCCTCCCATATGGGAGGTGCCTGGGAGCGACTTATCGGAGTGGCCCGTCGCATCCTAGACTCCATGTTCCTGAAGCAACGCTTCTCTTCATTGACACACGAGGTCCTCGTCACACTCATGGCAGAGGTATGTGCAATTATGAATGCGAGACCCCTGCTGCCCGTGTCAACTGACCCCGAGAACCCTCTCATACTTACCCCCTTCATGCTTCTGACACAAAAGACAGGAGCCCCATCGTCGCCTCCGCCTGACTTTGGCAAGGCAGAGATCATCCGTCACCAATGGAAGCTGGTACAACATCTTGCAGAGACATTTTGGCACAAATGGCAACGTGAATACCTGAGCACCCTGCAAAGTCGTGCCAAGTGGCAGGACAAAAAGCCTAACTTGCAAGTAGGAGACGTCATCTTGATGAAAGACAATGCAGTGCCAAGGAACCACTGGCCAATGGCAGTGGTCATCAAAACTTTTCCCAGCAGAGATAATGTTGTCAGGACTGTAGATATCAGAGTGATTCGTCACGACACTCCTAAAGTGTTTAAAAGACCTGTAACTGAACTTGTCTTACTTTTCTCCCCTAAACAGGACGTTACTTGTGTATAAGTAAAATGTGTGCATTTAAAAGGTAACAGATGTGGCATCCTTAAGATACCAGGCAGGGAGTGTGTTGGTCTTAATGAGCATCCATTCATGCATTTTGTGTTTCTTTAATTATTTGCAGTACGTTAACGCCATCTACCGGACACTTGTGGTAACGGCAGGTTTGGTGTTCAGTTTCTATTTCCTGTTGTATTCTCGTTTGGAACGAGATTAGCGTTCAGTGAGTTTGAGTTCACGTCTTTTCGATAGCGTGTTGTACTCAGTGCTGTGTAAATTCTGCTGTCAAGTTTCTTCAAACTACGCTCAGTTGTGTTTCCCCTCGGGGGCAATGCCGTTTTACAGCTTGCTTTTGCACTGCTGTGTGTAAAATAAAGGAGAGGAGAAAAAGGACCTCGGGATTAAGCATCATCTCTTTTCTTTGTTCACCTCACCTGGCTGTTTATACGCACTGGATAGCTAAATACGCATACGTTTAGTGAGGCCAGTACATTCCTCATTCGTTCTTCGCATATATAGTGGACAAAACATGCTGCAAGTTGACCTGTATGACCATTGCTAATGTTATTTAGCTTTGCTGTAGTTTTACTATAGTATTTTTTCATGTGGGAATGTACTGTCACATACGAGCGTTCATATTTACGATTATATTTGGCTAATCGCCATTAGTAAATTTTTGCGATTCAAAATTACTTCACAAAACATTGCTCTTGAAGCATAAACATAATTAACAGAAAGAAAAAAAAACTTACTGTGTACGACTCGTCACTTGCCGTTGGAAGCTCATTGTAGCAGCCTACGTTCCTGCTGGATCCTGCAGCCTATCTGGCAACTTCGAGTCAGGGGGAGGGGGAGAGGGGATACACCGGTCTACAGTAATTTGAAAGTGATTGCAGTACCAGTTTTGGCCACAGTCCTACATACAGCTCCTTTAACAGACATCAAAACAGACATAAACAATAGTAATGAACTTCAAAGTTTGTTGGATATTGGTTTTCTCATTTTAATCTTATACTTAAGGACATAATAGCATGTGGACAGACCGCGGGGCTAATGTAAAATGAACCTCATATATATGAGTACAGCACTGTGTGCACCTTGTAATTACTGGGCAACTGCCCTTTTTAAAGACATTCATCTAGAACAATGCAATAGCAAATAAGTATTGATTAGCCGAGCAAAATAAGGTTCATTTTACATTAGCTCTGCGGTCTGTCCACATGCTATTATGTCCTTAAGTATAAGATTAAAATGAGAATCGCTGTAAGCATCTTAAAAGTCATGTCAGCTAAACACGTCTATACCGATTCGGCATTTGGCCCTGTCACTCAAAAATATAAGTTCAAATCACTTATTTACCTTCAAAATACAAAAACTTAAGATTTCAAGTGCTGTGAGCTCAAAATCATGATTAATCCTTACAAAAGTAAATTTTCACAAATGTTGTTTTCTTGATTGTGAAATGTTAATACATTCATACATGCTTTCTTCAAGTGCAAGGTGTCATTCTTATTTTACCAGAAAACAAATGGCTTTCAATATATTACAATTATTGATCGTAATGGAAATAAACAGATTTTTATAAAATAAATAAATAAATAAATAAAAACACTTTAACCCTCTGGTGCTCTTCGGTCATTTCTGACCGGAACATTTTCTGTTTTGAAATGTTAAAAATCACAGCTTCATCGGAATGATATGAAACTTGGTGACTTTTCTACCATTAGGTATGTAAACACACAAAACAAACTGAGGGCATGATTCGAGCATGCTAAGTGGCCGTAAAAAAAAAATACTCCCACTTGTCACCATAGGAAATGAATGGGAAATCTGCAAAAACACAAATTCACAGAAAAAAATCTATTAACAAAAAAAAAGAGATTTTTTAAATATATATTCAAATCCATAAAAAAGTCATTAAATGTGTTCAAAACAGAACTAGGGAATTCTCAAGCCTCTCCATAGAGACCTCTAGTGATTACACCCATGGTTGCATGATTTCTTAAATAATTCCAAAAGAGGGCGCTAATCTGCCTTCAAAAAAATTTATTTGGAAGGCCTAGTCTCTATTTTAACCTGAAATACTGCAATAATTATTATTTTATTTTTTTAATTACAATTTTTTTTAATAATTTTCAATGCCAAAAATAGACCATAATTATTGCATAAATATTAAAAAATACCATCAAATCATCTCAAAATACAAAATTAAAAAGAAAAAATATTATTGAAGAAAAATAAATTGCATTGGTTTTACTGGGGTGGAGGAAGTTCAAGTTTATGACCACTTATGACCGGGAAGACAACCAATGCAACCCCTAAACGAAGAGCACCAGAGGGTTAAACTTGATAAATAAACTTTAATACCCATATACAAGTGTTTTTGTAATACTGGGGGTTGCACTGTTTTCACTCAGTAGCCTTTTAATACACGCTCATACATGTGTATAAACCATAGACTGTAAAAAAATATGGACGTAGTGTCCGTGACGTCACCCATAGGATTCTGATGAGCCGCTCTGAAGCGCAAAGTATGGACGAGATGGCCGTTGCCATCTTGTCAGCGCGTCACTCCCGAATAACAGAAAATGGGCAAAAAGGCAGTACGTGGGCGGAGCTGAAGAGACGCGATGACTAACAGACAGCAAATAAATGGCTATCCACCTGTCACTCGAAGTGGCCACGCCCTTAATTATGCAGAACTTTAATGCTTTTTATAATGTAAACGAATGAGTTATAAAAAAAATTCACCCCCTCACAGTTGTCATGAAGGGCAAAATTAGCCGTACAGACCAAAACCACAATTTGTACCAGGCTGCAAACATGTTTTATGTGATGTTTTATTAACACATTTCGGGAGAAGTACGTTCAGATAATTAAACACAAGTGGAGCACCCTCAGATAATTAAACCTAATTAAACACGTGTGGAGCACATCAACCTAATCGATTTAATCAACGATAAGAGGTGTATATATACAGCAGATTTACCTTCTTTCGTTGACCGTTTTTATTTTAGCATCCCTCCACCACCCCATCTCCTCACTTTGATTTTAATAAACTCTTATTAGACATCAACACAATCCATAATAAAATACAGTCTAGTCCTTGACTATCTCTATCACGGGGGGGATACTCTGGGTTCGGGCCAAAATTCAGAGCCCGGATCCCTCACCCGGACAGCACACCAAATACGCATAATCTTTACTCTATTTAATTTGATGTAAGTGTGAACTCGTGAATCTGCTGTAAATTTGGGCATTTTAACATGGGGCTCAATGAGATTCTGCTCCCTTCTGGAGCCTGTCCCTAGCGGCCAGTCGATGAATTGCAGTATATGTCACTTCAGTATTGGCTTCAAGAGAAACTGCGGGAGGTTGTCGCTTGGTATAAACAGGCATGTACATACATATGCCACATGCTAAAATGCATGAAAGAGTTCCTCAGAGCCACCCCCCAAGTCTCATTAAAAAATATACAAAATAACAGAAATACAGCGATGACACATTATGTTTAACGTTAAATCAAATTCATTTCAAATCGGTTTAATTAAAATGTCTCTCTCTGGTCTTCCTTTGATGCGATTGGCCACGCAACCAGTTCTGCCTGGCAACGAGAACTAATGCACTGGTGGATTACAAAATTGGTTGCTGACACCAGTGCAAATTTCAAGATGGGAGTTTTTCTTTGTGTACCATTCACGGTTAGTAAAATGATTAAGATATAAAGTTATTTTGTGTGACTTTTTAAAACTGAAATGTTTATTTAAATTCTTGCACGGTTCTATAATAAAAGAGAACGCAGCCATACATACAGACGGGAATGCCCCCAGGAACACCCCGTCACGTGATATGAATGGGGGGGAAAACATTGCTTTGGGGCTAATTGAAATACACGGGACAATCATGCCGAAGAGTTGCTGTGTCGTTTTCTGTACCGCCAATAAACAAACAAATTATGAATTGAAGTTCTACATCCTTCCTTATAATCACACAGAACCAGAAAGGAGGACAAAATGTCTACAAGCAATAAGGCGTGAGGATAGTCTTGGGATTCCACAACTTCCCTTGATCAAGTATGTGTGCAGTCGGCATTTCATCACAGGTAGGCTACGTTAACATTATTAACGTTATCAAAACTGTGTAAGGTTGTTTCAGAAAGTGGCATGCATATATAATTACCCTTATCATTCTACCTTAACCCTGTGTTATGTTGCGGGTCAATTTGACATGTTTCAATTTTCAAGTTGTTGAAAAAACTGGTTAATCTGTTTTTTTTTCCTTGATATATAATTTAGACATAACCTCCCATATTCATTTGTTTGATTACACCATTTTGCTGTAGGTTTTAAAAGTGACTAGGAAGATCACCTGGACTACATACCATCAGTGTTTCCACAAAGAACACAATCAACGTTGAAATTGAATAGACTGCAGAGACTGAAGAATCGTTCTCGTAAAAAAACTTCAATGTGAACTGTCTCACCAATCCCCACGCCAGACACAGAGACTCGGGAGAGTGAACACAGGCTGGATACTGATCCAATGGCGCTAGAGAGTCAACAAACACTGCTTCCCCCAAGTGAACACGAGGTTGATACCGATCCAGTGCCGCTAGAGTCAACAAACACCGTCGGTGCCTCCCATGGAAAATGAATCTCCCTGGTTGAATCTACCATGTCACCATCATGGTGAGATAGAGCAGCTCCATGAGGAGATAATGCATTTATTAAGGAGAGAGCGGCAACTTCGTACTACTGATCACCGTTTTACAAAAGGATTAATAGTTTGGAGTGAAGCATACGTACAATTGGTAAGTGACAAGGTTTTATGGAGTTATAGTATGCAACATATACGAAAGTTGATTGAGTAATAGGCTAATGTTACCGCTACCGCAATGTCTTACCTGGAAATTAAACCAGATAACAAAATATGTCTGCAAACGACACCTCCGGCCATTTGGTTGGGTCATTGAGCCAGTTTTTAATTAAATAAGGGCAATCATAACCTATTGCAGTTAATTTTGCAATCTACCATTGCCGGTCGGCAGGCATCAATGACTCGCAATACAATATTTTTGTCATTCAAATACACACAATGTTCGCTGTGTCCCCCCACTTTTTTATCTGTGCAAGAAAGAACATGGCAGCTACTGCTTAGACCACGTGGGATATTTTTCCTGGGCAAACTTTGTCAGTTTCACCAGTAATTGACAATATTTTCATGATACATTTCTGATTGATTGAGAAATCTACTTATTTGATATTTTGACTTGTAAAACGTGGTATTTCGTAAAGTATCTATCATAAGTTATAACAACATTGTTACCATAGCTACGAGTCTGCGACGAATTAGTAATGTTTCGTAGATGGTAAAATTAACGTCACACTTGTCATCAATAATTAGCTACAAAGCGATTTAGTCATATCGATCTGATCTAGGCTACCTTCCAGGATGATTGTCTTTTTATTTTATTTTATCAGAGACCTTTATTTGCTGGTTTAGGTGTATTTTGAGTAACGCTGTAAGATTACCATTTTAATTATAATGTCATTTTCTTTGACTTTGTAAAATGTAATATTTTCAACTGTTTTTCTGTTAAAGGTGATATGAGACAAGAACACGTGGAAATGTAAGTGTTGCATTTTCATTTTTGCATTTAATCGTATGTTCTCATAAATTTGCTTCAAATATATTGATTAGTTGTTAGTTGTTCTGGCATTAATGGAATTTCATGTTTTCCTCTAAAGTCAGCCCAGCCAACGGAGGTCCGAACCCTTGTGATTCGAGGACTACCTATCATGCTTGGAGATGATGACTCCTCTTTCTCCAAGTCATGTTTAGAAAGTGCATCTGTTCTTAACCTGTTTACATTAAAATAACCACCTGTGCTCCCATTAGTCTAAGCATTTGTCAAGCATTTGAAAATCATGTTGATTTTAAAGCAATAGTTTAACCAAAAATGGAAATTTGCAGGAAATGTTCTCACCTTCAGACTATTCAAGATGAAGATGAGTTTGTTTTTGGAGAACTTTAGCATTACATCACTTGCTCGCAAATTGATCCTTTATAGCGAACAGGTGCTCAAACTAGCTGATAAAAACATCACAATAATCCACAATTAAGCCACACGTTCGCTCTTTGGACACTTAACTTACAACACCCATTTGCTACAGAGGATCAATTTGTGAGCAAGTGATGTGATGCTACAGTTCTCCAAATCTTTGGGTGAACTATTCCTTTAAAATACAAATGTGGCCAAGTCTTCAAATTAATAAATGTCATTTATACTGCATACTTGAAAAAAGTATATAGAAAAAAAAAAAAAAAAAAAAAAAAAAAAAAAAAAAAAATATATATATATATATATATATATATATATATATATATATATATATATATATATATATATATATATATATATATATATATATATATATATATATATATAGAAGGAAATTACGCGAGATCACACATGCGTCAGACTGGAGTTCTCCCACGAGGCTGGAATTGTTATTAAAAGTTTCTGCAGTGCAGAAACTTGCGGTCCAAATTGTCTGTGTTCTGATTTGCAGCAAAAAGGAGAAAAAGAAAAAAGATTATGGAGGAGGAAATGGTTGAGGAGACAAAGGGAGCAAAGAGAGTTTGAGGTAAATAAATCATTTTGCACCGTGCTACTGTTGCGGCTGGTCAAGCAAATGTTTGTGCTTTGTTTCTGTTTGATATAACTGTTCATACATCTATTAAAATACTGATATTCTGGTCTATAATTCCTCCCTGAACCTCCCGCTGCCCTGTATCTTGCTCTCTCATTGGCTGTCGGTCATCGCCGATGTGTTTTTCAGTCAGGACACATTTCATACAGCAGGAGTTTGAATCGGCAAATATCTTGCGGGCGTCTGCGACTCATCGGCGATTCTCTCTGATCGCGTCTTTGATAATTCACACTGCGTGATTGTCACTCGCGTGCACAAGCACCGATTTGCCTATGATTTCGGCCATTTGTCTGCGATTTCGCAAAACCTGTCGGCGAGTCAAAATCGGGGCTAAAATCGGGTGATTTGTGTTTTTAATAAATCTAGTGCACGTTCTGATAAACATGCATTGATAAACATATGATTCCTGATCGCAATACTCTATTTATGCCTGTTTTTTCATTAGGTGTCTGATCATCGCAACTCCATCCTTGATGTGCCAGTGGGCATCTTATATGAGGACACTGAACTCTAGCCCACCAATTCCTTGCATTTAACTTCTACGATTGGAATAATACTTGAATGTCAAGTGGTGATGGAAAAAATGCAGAACCTCCCATGTGTCTCCTCTTTGGTCTGATCTACGTACTAGACCTGAATTACCCAAAATCACTTGCCAACATGTTTGATTTCATCCAGCGTGTGCTAATGTCAATGGGACAGAATTCTCTCAAGTCTAAATTGCAGTCTCTGGCAAACCAGCTTTTTGTTTAAAAAAAAAAGTCACTGTGAGACTTTAACACCACTGTGAGAATGTTCTACAAATGATTTGCAAGAGATAATATGGTATATTGTTACCATTGTTACTACCTCTTCAGTTTGTGACCCAGAAAATATTTAAAAAATGTTTAAAAAATGTCAATGTGAGACTTTAATATCACTGACTGTTTTGTTTTTTCCCCTCAATTTACTCCATTATCCATTTATGAAGAAAAAAATGGTTTAAATTGTTAAATGCTCAGAGTTCTATAATTAATGTTTAGTAGTTAATTTGGTATATTTTTACCATTGTTGCTATCGCTACAGTGTGTTTGTGACAATAATATTTCAATTACAGTATAGTTTCTACTGTAATATTCTGCAAATTTGGTCAAAGACACTGACTATGGTCAGTATGTTTTATTTTAGTTTTCTGTGATTGCATAAAGCTTAAACCAGTCAAATGTAATAAGAATGTATACATTACGCTTACATGTTAGTACATTAACACAAATGTGAGACTTGTAATGTTTAAGTGATCAGAGTTGTACAATTGATGTACTACTTAATGTTGGACATTGTTGCCACCTTTAGAGTTATGTACAGGGTGTGACTCATTTCCATTGGACATTTTGGTCAATAAAGACTCAAAGGATCAATATGTTGTTCATTTTTTTATTTAAGTGCAGTGTGCACAAAGCTTACAGTCAAAAATAATAACTTTAACATTTTGAATTAAATTCTAATTTCAGTTAAATTTTCATGTTGAGTTTACTTAAATATACAAGTACACTTGAAATTAACACTAAGTTAAGTGAACTTTATTGTTTAAGTACATTAAATAATCGTCAAGTTTGGTGAACTTAACAATTTAAGTCAAGTCTACATAAGCACCAAGTTAAGTAAACTTAAATATGCACGTTTTGGTGCATATTACTGTCACAGGGTGTTTTGGTGTTGGTTCATGTTCATTGTTCTTGGTTATGTTTTTAGTTTATCACGTTATGTTTGAGTGTCATGTTCTCTGTCTTGGTTCCTGGTTTTGTCATGTTTCAGTGTCATGTGACTCCCTTGCCCTCATGTGATCTTGTGTCTTGTCCTGTCATTGGTTCATTGTTTAATCACTGTTCACAGGTGTCACTTGTCTTGTCATTAGTCTGTGTGTATTAAGCCCTCATGTTTGCCATGTGTCTTTGTCGAGTATTACTATGTGTAACCGCTGTTGATGAGTGTCTGTCATGTTTTTAGTCAAGTCTGTTTCAATTCAAGTCATGTCACATCAAGTCAAAGTTACAATTGGATTCTGTGTGTCACCTTGTAAATAAACTGCACTTGGGTTCTCAACTTGCCTCCAGTGGATCCGTTACAGAATACTCGAACAACAAAATGGACCCAGCAGTTGCTGCTTTGCTTCGTCTACGCCAAGGGAATCAAGCCATAGAGAACTACGTGGAGGAATTTTGTGGACTCTGTCACTTAGTTGATTTTAATGACGTGGCGCTTGAAGACATTTTTCGTTTTGGTTTAAATAAGCCTATTAGCTCCAGACTTCCTGGAGGCAAGATCCACTGGTCATTGGCCAAGTACATGGACTTTGCACTTCAGTTGAGTGGCTCATCTTTTACTGTGGGAACAGTGGATGAGGAGCTCCACGTTCCCACAGTACTCTCCACACCAGTGAGCCAAGCCCACGTCCATGCTCCAGCCCACATCCATGATCCAGCCCACATCCATGATCCAGCCCACGGCCACGTCCAGGCTCCAGCCCACGGCCACGTCCAGGCTCCAGCCCACGGCCACGTCCAGGCTCCAGCCCACGGCCACGTCCAGGCTCCAGCCCACAGCCCCGCTCCAGCCCACGGCCCCGCTCCAGCCCACGGCCCCGCTCCAGCCCACGAGCCCGTTCCAGCCCACGAGCCCGTTCCAGCCCACGAGCCCGCTCCAGCCCACAAGCCCGCTCCAGCCCACGAGCCCGCTGTCCCGCCCAAGAAATTTTTTTGGGGGGACAAGGGGTACATGGAGGCCACGAAGGCCACGCCTCTGTGGCCCCCTGAACCGCCGTTACCGCCATGGCCTGTCGAACTGCCGTTGCCTCCATGGCCTGTTGAACTGCCGTTGCTGCCATGGCCATCCACGGCTCCGGAGGGTCCAGGTCCTCCCACGCCTGAGGGTCCAGGTCCTCCCACGCCTGAGGGTCCAGATCCTCCCACGCCTGAGGGTCCAGGTCCTCCCACGCCTGAGGGTCCAGGTCCTCCCACGCCTGAGGGTCCAGGTCCTCCCACGCCTGAGGGTCCAGGTCCTCCCACGCCTCAGGGTCCAGGTCCTCCCACGCCTGAGGGTCCAGGTCCTCCCACGCCTGAGGGTCCAGGTCCTCCCACGCCTGAGGGTCCAGGTCCTCCCACGCCTGAGGGTCCAGGTCCTCCCACGCCACAGGGTCCAGGTCCTCCCACGCCACAGGGTCCAGGTCCTCCCACGCCACAGGGTCCAGGTCCTCCCACGCCACAGGGTCCAGGTCCTCCCACGCCTGAGGGTCCAGGTCCTCCCACGCCTGAGGGTCCAGGTCCTCCCACGCCTGAGGGTCCAGGTCCTCCCACGCCTGAGGGTCCAGGTCCTCCCACGCCTGAGGGTCCAGGTCCTCCCACACCTGAGGGTCCAGGTCCTCCCACGCCTGAGGGTCCAGGTCCTCCCACGCCACAGGGTCCAGGTCCGCCCACGCCACAGGGTCCAGGTCCGCCCACGCTCCCAGGCCCGTCCAGGTCATGTCTGGGTCCGGTGCCCCTGCACGGGCCTGGCCCACCATCCCTCCCCCAAGATCGCCCCCCAAGACTTTTTGTAAAGACTCTTTGTTGTTAGGCTAGTGGCGTTTTGGTGTTGTTTGGGCGTCTAGGGCATAGAGGGGGGGATCTGTCACAGGGTGTTTTGGTGTTGGTTCATGTTCATTGTTCTTGGTTATGTTTTTAGTTTATCACGTTATGTTTGAGTGTCATGTTCACTGTCTTGGTTCCTGGTTTTGTCATGTTTCAGTGTCATGTGACTCCCTTGCCCTCATGTGATCTTGTGTCTTGTCCTGTCATTGGTTCATTGTTTAATCACTGTTCACAGGTGTCACTTGTCTTGTCATTAGTCTGTGTGTATTAAAGACGGCATGAAATCAAATTTTACAGTTCGTATTTTTATATGTAATATTGTAGTGTTTACTACAAATGATTTATCTGTTCACTTCATTAATTTTTTAAAATTCATTTACCCTTATAATCTTCAATCAAATACATTAACCTCCCCTCCCCCCTGGAAACGACTTCGCTTCTCTCCCGGTCATGTGCTATGGCGCGAGGGCGGGGTTATCGCGCAGGGCGTTTCTGAGCCGCCTCTCAGACACCTGTCATGCTGATCGCAGCAATTAGCAATTGGCAATATGGTGGTTAGATGCATTTTTGGTTGCGCTCCTCAGGTCCTCTTTCCTTTCCCTAAACAACCTACTCTGCGTGCCCGCTGGCTCGAATTCCTGCATTTCGAGGAAGCAGGAATAATGACGAATTCGCGTCTGTGTGCACGGCATTTCACAGAAGAATGTTTTAAGAATTTGATGCGATATAAAATGGGTTTAGTCCAAATACTGCATTTGACAGACACTGCTGTCCCATCTGTGTACACAGTCGGAACGTCAACGAATGCGAAGGTTAGTAAAACGAATTAACTTCCTAACTAGAAAGAATCGTGTAACGTTTTAGTTGGATGTTCTGAAACGCCTCTGTGTGTTTTATTCGTTTGATAGCCACTTACACGAGATGTTGGAATCTAGTGTCCCGCCAAAACAATGACCAGCATCGGTGTACAAGCTACATTCTCTACGCCAAAGCTGAAACGGCGGAGTAAAGGCAAAGTTATATTCTACTTGTGTATTTTTGATATTATGAGCAAAATTATCTATGTGTTTTTCATTAATTTTTTTTTTTACCACCCCCCGTTTTTGTGTTGGAATTTCAGCGGTCCAGGTAAAACCTTTGTGCCCCTCTGTGTCCTGTTCAACGGATGATCTTAGCACCAGCTTCGTTCCTCCTTTTATAACGTCTACACCGATCAAAAGGCCACGGATGGGAAATATTGCAGATGAGATCAACAACACCTCGTCGGGTACAACAAAGGAGTCAACAACTTGGATTCCACATACGAGCCTGATATCACTCCAGATGATAGTCAAAAGTAAGTTTATCTTTGTGTTATGCTGTGTGCGTGACTGACTTTAGTGTATAGTACTAATGTGTATGTGCCCTGCTTTCTGTACAGGGTTTGCGAACCCCTCTACAGTGCAGTAAAATACATAGTGTACGAGGAGAACTTGCTGGACCTATTTAGAAAGTGTCCAGTGTGTATGCACACCTGCACCATAAACAAATTCGTGGTTGGAACCTTTTTGTCAATCACACAGGTAATCACAAAACACAACTTTAAAGACGGCATGAAATCAAATTTTACAATTCGTATTTTTATATGTAATATTGTAGTGTTTACTACAAATGATTTATCTGTGCACTTCATTCATTTTTAAAAATTAATTTAACCTTATAATCTTAAATCAAATACATTAACCTCCCCTCCACGATCTCAACTTCCGTTTCATGCCGCCTTTAACATTTATTTATATATATATATATATATATATATAATCTCACACAAAAAACAGATGACCATTTGTAATATTATTGCACAGATATGTTCTCACTGTGCCCACAAAACCCAGTGGAGGAGCCAGCCGTACATCAAGAATATCCCCGCTGGAAATCTGCACTTGTCAGCAGCAGTAGCTTTCACTGGAGCATCATACATACAAGTTCACAAGGTCTGTTTTTAATCTTGCCATGTATAAATCTTATGGGTCACTATTATTATTCCGCCATATCTTATATCCTTGGATCATTGACTCAAGACAAACTATTTAATTTCCGGTATGCTAATATATTGTATAAATATATGTTTAAGGTTCTCTCAGCTCTGCGCCTTGAATGTATGTGTCCGAGGACATTTTTTATTCATCAAAAGGCTGTCCTCATACCAACCATTTTGTGGCACTGGAGGTCTGAGCAGAAAACACTTTTGGAACAGGCAAAGCTATCTGGAAAAGCCATAGTTCTGGGAGGTGATATGAGAGCTGATTCACCAGGTAAGATTTTTTTTTTTTTTGCCATTTAACTGTTTAAACATGAAGCCACTATTTATGTTGTTAATAATAAGACCCTAAAATAACAATAACAAAAGATTTTAGATCCAAAGGCTGCTGGCAATATCGTCACTTATTTAACTTGATAAACTTAACAAACACATTATTTTTCCCCCTTCTCTGCTAAAGGACATTGTGCAAAGTACGGTAGCTACACAATGATGAGCTTGGATGACAACAGGGTGGTGGACATTCAATTGGTGCAGGTAAATAAATAACTAAACCCTTTATTTTTTTTATTGTACCTTTCCACTCTCCAGCAGGGCAGATTGAATGTGTTGAAGGAATAACAATTATTTTATTCTTTCAGAGTAATGAAGTAGGTGCAAGCCCTCGGATGGAACTGGAAGGGTTTTTGAGGAGCATCAACTTCTTAGAATCTGAAGGTATGAAGATTGGTGCACTTGTCACTGATCGCCATCCTTCGATTCAGAAGTACCTCAGGGAGCAGCGGCCTGACATTCAAAAAATGTTTGACACTTGGCATGTATCGAAAGGTTTGTTCTTTTCAACATGAATTTCCCTTGCAGTAATTCAGAGTGGATCAATATGCAATATAAATACCTTTTGTTTTATAAATAAGATGGTTGGGCTACTTGGCTGTCAAAGTTTAAATTCCATCTGGCTAGCGTGTGCTTGCCTTAAGCATTGTAACTAGGCGGATACAACCACATTACTTATGACAACTTATAAATGTTACATGAAAGGGGAAAGTTGATTTTCTTGCTCTGTGCTAATTTGACATGTTCTCTGTATTAACTGCCCAAAGTCTTGCCAAGAAAATAGATGCTCTTGGGAAAGAACGAGCTTGTGGAGAAGTTCTTTCCTGGAGAAAGAGTGTGGTGAATCACCTCTACTGGTGCGGAGTCTCTTCAAAGTCCGGAGAAGAAGCTGTGGCAAAGTGGAGGTCCATAACAAATCATGTGCAAAATGTCCATCATCACAACAGTGAGCTAGAAACCTAGTAAGTAGCTTAACGTAGCAGTAACGTATTATTTATTTGGGGGGGGGAAATTAGTTTTTGATTTTCTCTAAAATAATTAGATTGTGACGCTATAGCCCCGCCCTCGTGCCATAGCACATGAGAGAAGAGAAGCCGTTTTGATGGGGGAGGGAAAGTTAACGTATTTGATTTAAGATTATATGGGTAAATTATAATTTTTTTTAATTAATGAAGTGCACAGATAAATCAGTTATAGTAAACACTACAATATTAAGAATACGAATTGTATTTAATCTTTAATTTCCGACTTTAATCTCTCATTCAGGCACTAAAGCTTGTGAGAAATTTTGTGACCTCATGCTGCAAGGTCGTCTCTTGAAGGACATTGCAAAATTGAGCCCTCACCACCAGACATCTTCAATTGAAGGCTTTCATAGCCTGATACTGAAATTTGCACCAAAGAATGTGGTATTTCCATTCTTAGGAATGTTGAGCAGGTAAGACAACTGGGCTTCCATTTTAGTTTAAAAGTCTTTTCTTGCAAAAAAAAAAATGGCTTCAAGACCGTGAGACAGAATGAACAGAGAATGCAATTTTTCAGTAATGGCATTCTCTTTGCATTCTGTCTAACAGGCTAATCCGTATGTAAAGTTGTTGATATTGCATCTTGAACTTTCTCTAAAATATATCCCCTTTTTGTAACCTGTAGATTACTGCTTGCTGCTCTTCACTACAATGAGAACGCGGATCGGGAACCAGCACGCAACGAGAGTGGTGGCATGGAGGTTCAAGTGAGATGGCCAAAGTTCAAGAAGGGCGAATACAGCATTTCCAGCAGGAAAAAAGGACCTACATACAGTAAGTTGGACAACTGAATCAAAAATGTATATGTTGTTACACTTTAAAATGATAATCTGCACAAATTCACATCTAATGACCCAGTGTTTCAATTCTCTTAATTAAAGATGGCTGGGCATTGATGAGGCAAGATGGCTGGGCTCTCGCTCTATCCATATCGAACGCGATTGGTTGTTTAGTGCTGACGTCACTCTTTTATGTGCACGCGCACGTGAAGTAATCATAGCTTAAGGATCAAAGCCTGAGTTGACAGAGAAAGTTGATGAGCTGCGTCATGGTACCAATAAAGCCTGATTGCATCGGTTTGGTTTTGTCAACTCAAAACCAATCCTGTAACCCTGAGTTTGTTCAACTACCTTTATGGTATAGGCCCCAGGACTGCTTATTGCACTTTCAATAAAAGAAAAGCTTTATTGAAAAGTTCTGAAAAGTTTCTTGTATCCCTTCTTTTTTTAGTGACAGATTAACTTTAAATGGAACAAAGTTGTCATACAAAACTGCAACATGAGTTGTCAAATTAAGAAACAATACAATACAACAATGCATAGAGTCCATTTCTCTAGCTCACATAAAGAGTATGAAGTAGTGATTTTACAGATATCTTTAACTATATTTCATACAATAACCTTAAGTAAATGGAATACAAAATTAAATTAATAAAAAGGAAAAATGCAGTCAAGCAATTTTTAACTTCAAGATTCAAGAGTTTTATTTGTCACATACACAGTTATATACACAATATACAACTGGCAGTGAAATGTAAACAGGTCCGCTCCATGGACAGTGCAAATAACAGTTACAATAGAATAAAATTAGAATAAAAAGTATTAACATAAGTAGAATTATAAATAAATCAAGTAAAAGATAGAAATAGGAAATAAGATAAAAATAAAAATATAAGAATAAAAATATAAAAAATAAAAATAAGTGGATATGATAAGTGAGATAAAGTGCAGTGCAATGGCAGTATGTGGATGTTAATGTTATAAAACTGGATGTTTATGCGTGTGCGGGGGTGAAGTGAAGTCACGTGACTGAGTTCAGGAGTCTGATGGCCTGGGGGAAGAAACTCCTCCTGAGTCTTTCAGTCTTTGCCATCAGGCTACGGAAGCGCTTACCAGATGGCAGCAGGGTGAAGTGAGAGTTTGCAGGGTGGTTAATGTCTCTGATGATTTTAGTAGCTCTACCTCTGCAGCGTTTGGTGTAGATGTCCTGCAGAGACGGGAGAGCTGAGCCTGAGATGCGCTCGGATAAGCGCACCACTCTTTGCAGGGCTTTGCAGTCGTGACTGGTGCTGTTCCCGTACCACGCTGTGATGCACTGAGTCAGGACACTTTCTATCGCCCCTCGATAGAAAGTTTTCAGGATGGCTGGTGAACTATATAACTTATGAACTATATAACAGTTAAAGCAATACTTTCTTGTTTTTGAAAAATTTTTGGTCCAACAAATTAACCCACAATTTCTAAACACTTGAAAAATAGGAACATAGGGCATCTCTAATTGAGTTGGCAGTGTTGCTTGACTCAAGGCCATTCGATTCGCAGGACTCATTTACTGCATCATTTTCTTCATCATAATCCTCATTATGAATTTCACAAAAATTGTGAAGAACACAACATGCCGTGATTGTAGTGTTAATGTTTTTGATGTTGCAGTCGTATCGTTTCATCAAGCACCGCCATCTTCCCTTGAGACGGCCAAAAGCCCTCTCCACAGTCATTTGTGCCTTGCTTAGCCTGTGGTTGAAGACAGCCTGTGCCGGTGTTGTTCCCCTATTTTCTGGGTATGGTTTCATTAACCAATTTTGAAGTGGATATGCTGCATCCCCTAATAACAGTACAGGCACATCAACATCTTGAAACCTTTCTGTGTACCTGGGGAGCAGTGTACCACTGTGTCTCCGCTCGTACAGTGACGAATTTCCAAACACCCGGGCATCGTGAACTTTGCCTGGCCAGCCTACATTTATGTCCCAAAACCTCATCCGATGGTCTACTACCCCTTGTAGAATTACTGAATAGAAACCTTTACGGTTATAGTAGTCTGCAGGGCTGTCGGGTGGACATACAATGCCAATGTGGGTACCATCTATAGCCCCACCACATTGTGGGAAGCCCCAACGGTCACGAAAACCTTGAATGATGATCTTGAATTCATCCTCAGAAGGTGTTTTGATGTACATTTGGAGCAATTCCTGTACAATGACTGATGTTACTTGTTTTGTTACCATACAAGCAGTGGACATTCCAATCCCAAATAAATGTGAAAGTAACCTGAATTCCAGGTTTGTAGCCAGCCTCCAGATACATATTGCAACTTGCTGTTCCACAGACAATGGTCTTCTAAATCTGGTGATATGTCTTTCAAGATGTGGCCTGAGGATATCACATAGCTGCATGAATGTGGTCCTCTTCATCCTAAAGTTCTTGCACCATTCATAGTTTCTCCAGCTGGTTAGGACATGCTCCCACCACACACTAGATCGATGACGGACCCAAAGTGTCCTATGACATGAAACGAAATTAAGCATTACATGATCTATTCAATAAACAAGACAGTACAATCATATTTAAGCTCATGTATTACATTGTATACATATTATGTTATATCAGTACATATCATTTAATATTTTATAGAAGTTAAAACTACATATAAACATCAAAATATTAGTAATAGCCTACTATGAAGTTCGTAACAGTTAACTGTAAAAACTGTTTTATTAATTTCAATAAACGTTAACTGTTTTGTGTATGCGTGTAATAAATAAATAAATATATATATATTTACAGACAATATATATAATACAGACAATATTCATATTTTTCTTTAGTGTTTCAGTAAAAGGAAATAATATAAAATGAATATAATATAATATAAATAAAAACATATAATACTTTAGAGAAAAATCAAACTAGAAGAAATCATCTTAATATGTAGAAGGATCCATTTTATTTATACATGTCAGAATGGGAAAGAAAGGTGATTTAAGCAATTTTGAGCGTGGCATGGTTGTTGGTGCCAGACGGGACGGTCTGAGTATTTCACAATCTGCTCAGTTACTGGGGTTTTCACGCATAACCATTTCTAGGGTTTACAAAGAATGGTGTGAAAAGGGAAAAACATCCAGTATGCGGCAGTCCTGTGGGCGAAAATGCCTTGTTGATGCTAGAGGTCAGAGGAGAATGGGTCGACTGATTCAAGCTGATAGAAGAGCAACTTTGACTGAAATAAACACTCGTTACAACCGAGGTATGCAGCAAAGCATTTGTGAAGCCACAACACGCACAACCTTGAGGCGGATGGGCTACAACAGCAGAAGACCCCACCGGGTACCACTCATCTCCACTACAAATAGGAAAAAGAGGCGACAATTTGCACCAAAATTGGACAGTTGAAGACTGGAATAATGTTGCCTGGTCTGATGAGTCTCGATTTCTGTTGAGACATTCAGATGGTAGAGGCAGAATTTGGCGTAAACAGAATGAGAACATGGATCCATCATGCCTTGTTACCACTGTGCAGGCTGGTGGTGGTGGTGTAATGGTGTGGGGGATGTTTTCTTGGCACATTTTAGGCCCCTTAGTGCCAATTGGGCATCGTTTAAATGCCACAGCCTACCTGAGCATTGTTTCTGATGTCCATCCCTTTATGACCACCATGTACCCATCCTCTGATGTCTACTTCCAGCAGGATAATGCACCATGTCACAAAGCTCCAATCATTTCAAATTGGTTTCTTGAACATGACAATGAGTTCACTGTACTAAAATGGCCCCCACAGTCACCAGATCTCAACCCAATAGAGCATCTTTGGGATGTGGTGGAACGGGAGCTTCGTGCCCTGGATGTGCATCCCACAAATCTCCATCAGCTGCAAGATGCTATCCTATCAACATTTTTAAAGAATGCTTTCAGCACCTTGTTGAATCAATGCCACGTATAATTAAGGCAGTTCTGAAGGCGAAAGGGGGTCAAACACAGTATTAGTAATGTGTTCCTAATAATCCTTTAGGTGAGTGTGTGTGTGTGTATATATATATATATATATATATATATTGAAGCGGCAGTGATTTTCAGAATCCACACCCTTCATCACTAATACACTGCTATCTAGCATGTCATATCCACCCCAACAGAACACACCAGATCAAGTGTGTGACCTTTATTACATTTTATTATTAATTTATTTATTTGTCATAAGTATGTTTGTTGTTGTACGTTGAAAGATGGATTCTGAAATCCACTACCGCTCAAATGTATAATCAAAGCCTCAATCAGTAGTCATCCTCCTATATAATTATGATTTTAATGATTCTTTCCAGTTATGAGTTTGCTTATATCAATAGGACCAATGATTGTTTCTTCCTTTATAATTTCTAAAGTTTGTATTTGGTCCTCTGAGTGGTGACTGAGGGTCTGTCCTGGTTGTGTGTGATGTTTCGCAAAAACACTTGATTTCAGAACATGTTGTCGTGTGTTTGGATTTTAGAGGCATCACACACCTCCAACTTGACAGGAATGCAGTAACAGAGATTGCTCATTTAGCCCGGCTTCCAGAGATGAAATATGGATTTGTCTTTCATGTTATTTCTTTATTTAATTAAATTTAATTAAATTTTATATTTCCTTTTACTGAAACCCTAAACAATCAAGATGAATATGGTCTGTGCTATTGTCTGTATCTCTCCCTGAGAGAAAAGCACATGTTATCAGTATGTTTTGGAAAACTTTCTCTGGTTGGCACCAGATCTCACCAACTCCAACCTTGGAAAGACTGTGTATCTGTGTAGTGTGTGCATCCTAGGAGATGGGTAGACTTGTTTTCTGGGCAAGCTGGCGCCTGCTCCAGACCTGGAAGGCCACATGTGCCTAATTCCGGGGTGAAAACGTCAACAAGGGATCTATGGAGACGAACATCTGATTAACTGACAATGTGTGGAAATTTACCATGACTATCTATTTTCACTTAGCCAATCTGAATCATTCAACCTGAAGTAATGGGCGACAATCGCGCTCGGGCACGGTACAAGGCAACCGTGCCTCTTCAGCAGCCTCCCTGTGGATTAAAATCTATGGGGGAGAGAGCTTTCTCTGTCGCTGCACCCAGGTTGTGGATTGCACTTCCTCTCACTGTTAGAGATGCTCCCACATTAGCCAGTTTCAAGAAGCTGTTAAAAACTCATCTTTTCAAAATTGCTTGTATAGATTGCCATGATTAGAATTCTATTGTGTTATACTGTAATAGTTATTTTATGATTTTATAATTTCTTTGGACTGGATTATTTTTGTATTTTATTTGTTATTGTTTGTAGCGCTTTTGGGGGTTTTAGAAAAGCGCATTATAAATAAAATTTATTTTTATTAGTATTAATGACTGAGAGAAAACAAGCTGTTCACAGTCTATTTTGACAATGAAGGGTGATCAGTGGCATGACCCGAAGTATCTCTTACCTAATTCCAGTCTTATATTATGAAATAGGCCTACATTGACCAAATGCTCTGTTTAACTTTTCTGAGACCCTCTACTCTTCCCTCTGACCTACTTTCTGTACGATTTGAATAGAATTTTAGAATATTGAATTTGATCATTCCAAATGTATTCTTCATCTTGAAAACTTGAAGTATATTTTTTAAAAAACTGGATATTTGCAGTCTAAAAATTCAGAACAAATACATGTTTATAAAATTGTTACATTTCAAATGTTCAATATTCAAGTTAAGTCAAGTATGTAAAATGCCACATAATATTACATTTTGTTAAATTACACTTGCCTATAATCCACATTTACAAAATTCAAATAGTTGTACCATATTATATGCTCCATATATAAGAGCTACTGTATATTACTCAGATGTCAATGCAGATTTAGTTGAATAAAGATTCAAGAGTGCTGCTTAGCGTTAAAAAAAAATATAAACAAGATTTAAGGCTTATTAAGTATACAAATATTTCTTACTTTTACAATTTTATATATATAAACATTTTTATTCAGCGTCATTTCTCCACACTCCATCTAAGTAGGTGGCTGAATATGCACCATAAACTGGTTTGCCAACTGCCATAAAACGTTACAAAGGAGAAGGACTTTTATTTTGGCATGCGATATGACGTCATAAGGCTGCGCCGCAACCCTGCGTGTGTTGTGATTCGGCTGAAGAAAGGTCTGTTTTTAATCGTCTAAATCGATACAATTCGCTCAATCAAACTTATAGCTTTTACTGACGATGTGAAACGAGTGCATTATGAATATTTGATGTAATATTTTATTGCTTATTTAACATTAATGAACGTTATTCTTGTGAGTAAAGCACATCCACACATGAGTAACACAAAAACTGCTTCTCATTTTGCTCCCTATGAATCAGTTTATCGTAAACACGAATTTGGTCACTGCCAATTATTGATGAAGAAACAGATATTTTGAAAAATCCACGTCAAAAGAGTCAAATAAGACTCACCGCACGCTGATGACACATGTTGGTATAATGCAGTGCAAAAGCTACGACATGCAAACATTTATTAACCAGAATAACCAGTAGCAAATGTTTTGAAATCTACAACTCTTTAAATTCCTCCTATGAAGTGTCTGTATAATTTGTGTTTTATTTTATTAGTTTCCAGTGCTAGTTTTGAAGGTCTTTTTGTTTGTTTGTTTGTTTTGGCTCACCCAAAAATGAAAATTCTGTCATCAATTACTCACCCTCATGCCGTTGATCAATGTTTATATATGTGAATAAAAGTCTTAATCGGATCTGTTTAACGTATAAAGTGATCAAGTCTCTTCAGAAAATTTGGACTAAACCGCTCGATTCATATGGATTTTTTTGTCAGGTTTGCAATTTAGTTTATTCGTTCCTATTGTATTGCTTAATGTTAACTTCTGTAACTGTTTTGAGGACTTTTAATTACATTAAACTAGTAGTAGTTTTGCTGCAGTATTGATAATTGTGAAATTTCACTTGTATTTAAAATGACTCATATCATGAAAGAAGACTTTGATCATATCACCCACCAATAATCGTGATTTCAATATTAAGTAAAATAGTCACGATTATGATTTTTGCCATAATCGAGAAGCGTCAAAGTTTCAACTGTGTAGTCTATTAAGGGACAGAAAGCTCTCAAATTTCATTAAAAATATCTTAATTTGTGTTCCAAAGATTAACAAAGTAATTAATGACAGAATTTTCTTTTTTGGGTGAACTATCCCTTTAACTCTGACTGACTGTCTGTCTCGTCAGTGTGCTGAACTAGGGAGCTGATTGAGACGCACCCAGAGATTTAGTTTGGATTTATTTTTCTTTCTGTTAATTATTCTCATCTTAATCATGAAAGTGTCCAAACCCACAGAAAAACTCCTGGTGAAGCAGCTGAGATCCATGTGACACTATTATAAAGATGGCGTTTATTAAAGAGGAGAGTGAAGACATGAAGATTGAAGAAACATTCACAGTGAAACAAGAAGATACTGAGAAACTAACAGGTTGGTTTCATTCTCAAAGCTGAACTCATGTCATTTTTCCTCAGTCAAATGTCTACCTCTTTGGGGTGTGACGAGACGCTTATCTCACGAGACGAGACACAAGATTAGGTTCACGAGAATGAGACGAGATTTTTACACAGTATTTATTTTTAAAGAAATCCTCAATGACGAAATACATGACTAGAAAAATTGTTTCCAGGTGAATTTGAAATGTTTTAACTCCTCTTGTAATGAATGTCATTTCAGTTCTACTTTCTGATTATGAATTATCATATGCAGTCAAAGACAACAAGCACTGTAAAGGTTTTGCCAAAAACTCAACTGACTGACTTCTGTCCTGTATGATTGTCAGACCTTAGAACTGCACATGAGCTTCTTTTGACCTCCTAACTGAAATCCTTCCCACAAATTGATCATAGATATTAAGTGCAAACAATAACCATAATACCATAATCCATAAGTACTCAATATTCAAAGTGCAAGTAGAGACCACATTTTTCTTCAAGCATGATAGAGAGCTAATAGATGGTTACAACGACATTATATTGGGAGATATGCGCGTGCCTCAGGGAGCCGCTTTCAAACAGCGGTAACGTATTGAAATCGCGTTTGAATGCTATTTTTACTTTGCGAAATCGCCATTTACTTTCAATATTCATTTCGTGATCGTGCATATTCTGTGAATAGGGAGCGGTGGTGCTGTACGCACATTTTAAAATATAAAACGAATTCTCCGCCACTGTGCAGTTCACTAACATGTAACACACACACTCGTAACACACGCTCAATGTGAGCACTTCACTAACACGTAAAACACACTCATAATACACTTGTTTTATATACAAAGCAAAACGAGAGTGGAGGCGTAATGTAAATGTAGCCTTGGCATATTCTATCTTAACTTCACCCTCACGCCCTGTCAAGACAATATGACACGAGACCGCTTTTCACCTCGAGAGGAAATCTCGTCACAGTTTAGTCTCGCGAGATCTCGTGGCACGAGATCTCGTCACACCCCTACTACCTCTACAGAAATGAATGATATTTTTGGAAGTATTTCAAATGAGGGTCCTAATTAAAATGGTTTTATTTGGCATGAAACAAGTTGCTTGAAGTTGGGCATCTGTTATTATATGTTACTTAATTAGGAAAATAAATAAATAATGAATGTAGCCTAAAAATAATTATTAACACTATACCAAAGTCCCTTTCAATGCAAGTCTGTTCACTTGGCGGCCATGTTTGCAACACCACCTATTTCGGGCATCCAAGACCAAGTCCTATTTTCTTGAATAAGGGAATACTGAAATCTCAAAAACAGCTTGCTGAATTCACAATTAAATAATATATTTCAAATTTGTTAGTTTAATTGTAAATGTCTTAAGCCCTATTCGGACGGGATTAGTTTAACATGGGGAGGTGGGGGTAAAGTAATTTTACCTCAGGACGTCTGTAATATTAATGGCCAATTCGCACGGGATAAGACATCTCAGTAAAACTAGCAGAATTGGGAGGGGTAACTCGCTTTACGCACCAACGTAACCTCCTTGTCGTCATGTGCGTTGCTTCCTGTTTTCACGTGAGCAAACACACAATATGTGTGTGTGTGTGTGTGTGTGTGTGTGTGTGTGTGTGTGTGTTTATGTATGTGTGTATGTATAATATATATATATATATATATATATATATATATATATATATATATATATATATATATATAAACATAAACATAAACATTTAGGTCCAGTCTAACGATTCTGTTTGGATTGTATTGGTTATAGACACTTACCTAAAGCTAAAAGAAGTGTTGTGCCTCTAAAAAGTGCTTTCGATCTTATTGTTGCTTTAAATTGTATGCGGAAAATACTGGAGGTTTGCCACAGAGTTGTCCCACCCAGTGACGCCGCTACCACCACGCGCATCACGCGCTGCGCGTAGGGCACCAAGTGCTCCGGGGAGCACCACAAGAAAATGCTCTCTCGACCCTCCCGCGGCTGCAAAATTCGCGAACGCCGCCACTGCGGGCATCATAAAGTGATCGCGCTTAGGGCATCAAAGCGGCCAGCGGCAGGACTGGTCCCACCACCTACAACGAAACCGAGTGCTTCTTCAAGCGCTTCCATGCTTGCAAAACGCGCCAAAACTACTTTTAAACAGGAAATGATGGAGTTTTACCGTACATTTTTACACCGGGTCTATTCGAACGGGATTAGTTTTACCCAAGGTCATTTTTCCGGACCTTTTTACAGAAGGTAAAAGTCTCCGTAATCTTTACTGACATTGTCCGTAATGATTACCGAGATGGCACATTCGGACGGGACTAAAATCACAGAGAACCTCTGGTAATAATTACTTTACCCCCACCTCCCCATGTTAAACTAATCCCGTCCGAATAGGGCTTTAGAGTTTTGTTACAGTGCTGTGCCCATTGTTATTTCCACCACTTAATCAAGCCACTCTTTAAAACATAACGTTTTAATTTTCATGTCTTTGTGTTTGCTGGGATTGAGCTATTTGGTCAACAAACATTAAAGAATGGCGACTGATTTGGCTCACTGCCGCATTCATCAGTACTAACTATAATGGTTGACCCAGAGCACTGCAATTATTTCTTATTTAGATTACAATCAAATGGATTTCCCCACACAGTTGGCGTCTGTCTTCTGGGTGGCATTTGATTCTTTCTGCGCAGTTGAGACATAAGAAGGGCGCAGCTTAGAGTGAACATTGGCAGTTGGATAGATAGACCTGAACCATGGTAATGCTTGTCCAAAAATGGCAACAATTCTCAAGATGCCCAAGAGAATGTTGTGGTCTGTGTTGATGAAAGAACTTAAATAAGCATCTATGCTAGCCTGGTTAAAACCAGACCATTCTCAGTAGTAACTGAGTTATGGTCTGGCAAAGCTTCATAGACAAATCATTTCCAAAGGGGCGTCACCAACGGGCGTCGCTCAAATGCCTCTCGGCGCAATTGGATAGACCTAAAACCAATCAGAGCGATGAGGGAGATGACGTATGCAGAGCGACGGAGAAACATCTGAGACTCTGGCCGTTTCTCAATATGTGTTCTTGTCTGTACTTGTGTTCTCAAATAGGAAATGTCCCCGGTTTCCATTTCAGAAATCTGGTCACCTTACCTAAACCACATATTAATGTTTAATATATTATTTTTAAAATGTAAACGAAAAGAGGCAGGGTGTTTTATACTTCGTTTTATTATAAATATATAAGATAATCAATGTAGGCCTAGCTACGCGTTGCCTGAACCACATTCGTGTGGCTATTATTATGTTTAATTTTTTTTTTTTCTGACTTGCGTCCGTGACTTACCAAGTTTGACTCCGGAGAATGAACTCCCGAGGACGGGAGGACACTAATCCGCCTACTCTGCTAATGGACAAGCAGCGTTCTTGACAGTATCACTCAGTATATATGTAGTGCAGGCAATGCATATTATCGTCAATGCATGTTTATAACAAAACAAAATATAAAAAACCCAGCCTCTTTTCGTTTACATTTAAAAACACACACACACACACACACACACACACACACACACACACACACACACACACACACACACACACACACACACACACACACACACACACACACACACACACACACACGCATAATATAGGCTATGATTATCACTGTAATAAATTAAATATGACACAAAACACAACCCAGTCTCTTTTTGTTAAATGTCAGTTTATGTGTGATCATCAATAGCAATTATAAAAGTATAAGTAAAAGGTGTAAGAAGCTATACAATAAATAAAGCAATTCAGTCAAAGTCAGCGCTAGGAGACTGCAACGGTAAAGTTTAATATCTTAAAAATATAAAGTTATGAAACTTCATTTTGCCCTCAGACAAAACGATCTGTCTAGGAACAAATTATAGATTAATGAGAGCAAAGATCAGCCGTTAGATCTACACAAGACGAGACGGTTTAACCACTACAGAGACATCAGAGCCAGCGGCAGACGGCAGAAGGACTGGCCGAGGAAAGGCGTCTCTCGGCGGGCTCAATGATCGATTGAGCGCCGCTGAACCACTGGAGCTCACAACTCCGAAAACGGCAGATCAAATGTAAAAAAAGGCGCTCTCTTTATAAATAAAGCACATATTTGAGCTTTAAACAACTACATTCACGCCTGAAAAGGACTTAAACTATATTTTGTAAAACATTAACACTACCAGAGGGCTCTCGCTAAGACCCATTCGTTTAGCCACCAAAGGGCCAAGCTGGTATCAGACTTTTGCCGAATCCAGTCGGTAAGACAGCGATAACATCTTTTTTAGATATGAAGGCTTTGAGTGTTGTTCTTTGCTCGGGTTTTAACAAAAAGGAAAAGTTTAAATGGCTTAAAACAGACGCGATAGCTGATTCGAACGAGTGATGCTCCACGGCGGGCGGCAAATCTGCTTCAATGTCGCTGCGCTGTCTTCATCGTCTAAAGCCCGCCCCAACGTTTCTAATTGGTGCCGCGATTTCTAGGGTTTAGAAATGGGCTTGAATGGGGTCTTTGCCAGACTACTTGCAGAGCAAATCTAAATTTGCCGGAAGTTGTCTGGGTTTTCCCAGGCTACATCTATGCAGCAATCGGGCTTAAATCCTGGCTGAATTATTTTTTTTTTAAACACAGATACCATTACTCTGCATGACTGATCATAGTTTAGAGGACATTTTTCTAATATTGTTGACATAAATGTCAGATTTAAGCTCCGTCTGTAATTAACCAGTCCCCCTGGACGACTGGGTTTTTTTTTTTTTTTGATAATGGGTTTGATAACTGCCATGTTATGTTTTAAATAAAGAAAAGAGTTGACAATATTGAGAAGAGGTTGTGAGATTACAGGAAACACCTTGCATAGTAGTTATGGGATCTAGCATACATGTTTTTGGTTTTTGATGCTTTACATGTCTTTTTCGCCTTAGACCTGATGGCACTGAAAGAGGAGGGTGAAGTCCCGAATGAAAAGGAAGAGAAAAATCGGTATGAGAAACATAATGCTTTCATAATGAGAGAAAAAATATGTAGTTCCTCGCAAACTAAAAAGACTTCCTCACGAAAAAGATCTCAGAATACAGGAACTGGATTTTATTTCACCTGCTTTGAGTGTGGAGCAGGTTTCAGTCAACCTGAAGACCTTAGAGTCCACATGGGAATTCACAATGGAGAGATGCCACTGAAAGAGGAGAGGGAAGTCCACATGGGAATTCACAATGGAGAGAATGATTTCACCTGCCAACAGTGTGGAAAGAGCTTTACTCAAAAAGGAAACCTTAAAGTCCACATGGGAATTCACAATGGAGAGAAGCCTTACACCTGTCTACAGTGTGGAAAGACTTTCACTCAAAAAGGAGCCCTTGAACGGCACACAAGAATTCACACTGGAGAGAAGCCTTACACTTGCAAACTGTGTGGAAAGAGTTTCACAGCAGAACTCAACCTAAAATATCACATGGACATTCACACTGGAGAGAAGTCGTTCAGATGTGATCAGTGTGGAAAGAGTTTCAGACGTAAAGTGACCCTTAATAACCACATGAAGATTCACTCAAGAGAGAACTGTTTTGAATGTCATCAGTGTGGAAAAAGTTTCACTGAAAAAGGAAACCTTAAAATCCACATGAGACTTCACACTGGAGAGAAGCCTTACACATGCACTCAGTGCGGCCAGAGTTTCACATATAAAAAATCCCTTTACGTTCACATGAGAAATCACACCGGAGAAAGTCCATACACTTGCAAACTGTGTGGGAAGGGCTTCACACGGGAACTAAGTCTTAGGTATCACATGAGCATTCACACTGGAGAGAAGCCATTCTCATGTGATCAGTGTGGGAAGAGTTTCACACGTAAAGTAACCCTAAATGAGCACTTGAGGATTCATTCAAGAGAGAACAGTTTTATATGTCATGAGTGTGGAAGATGTTGTCGTACCCTGAAAAGCTTTAACAGACATGTTCTATCCCGGCACAACAGAAAAAATACTTTCAAATGCCCTCAGTGTGGAAAAAATTTCAGATTTAAAAAAACCCTTAAGACTCACATGAGACTGCACACTGGAGAGAAGCTTTTCAAGTGTCTTCAGTGTGAGAGGAGTTTCCCTTATCAAAGAGACCTAAAACGCCATTTGCAAAGTCATTCTGGAAAGAAAATGCAGTGTTTAGAGTGTGGCAAGAGGTTTAGAAAAAGGAGCAATTTCAAAAATCACCTGTGCATCCACTCCGGAGGAAGATCATTTAATTGTGATAAGTGTCATAAAAAAATTATTTTGCCAGCACACTTACAGATACATATGAAAAGTCATGCATATGTGAGAACTTATTCATGTTCTTTGTGTGGAAGGCGTTTCAAATGGCTTGGCAATTTAAAATGGCATCAGAAAATACGGATATGTGTTAAATTAAGGCTACGTTCACATCGCAGCTGAATGTGGGCCAAATCTGATTATCTGCTCAAATGCATTTTATTTTTTTCTAGGCAGTTCACATAACCCTTAAATGTGACCTGTATCAGATGCTTTTCTGAACAGGTGAAGCTTCACCCTGGCATGTTCATCACAAGTGATTTGGCGATGTTTACTTCTTTTATTTACAACATTTTCTGACCCTGCTTTTGTCTTACCCATTAAACACTATGCATATGGATCCTCACACAAGTTTTCTGAGTCATCTCTTTACTTTCGGTCTGCTGGCATTCACAAGATAATGTATACATAAATATTATTAAATTCAGTTTGCTGATATTACGCAGCGCCTGAAAATGGGGTAGCTTCCGTCAACACAACCAATGTGACAACTTGCTTGTAGGCTGTGAATACTTGTGTACATGGTTACATATGTACATCAATTTTTATTATTAATACATTTGCAAAGATTTCAAACAAACTTATTTCACGTTGTCATTATGGGGTATTGTTTGTAGAATTTGGAGGAAAATAAGGAATTTAATCAATTTTGAAATAAGGCTGTAACATAAAATGTGGAAAAAGGTACAATTGTGTCTCATTAAAAATCTAGTGAAATGCTGGAATCATCTGCCCGCAAATGTGAAACATGAGCAACTGGTGCCCGCAACGTTCCCAAATGCATGCTAAACTCGCACTTCAATTTGAAACATGCAAAGCAAACACACAATATACTTTTGCAGTCTTATTCAATTTGATAAGGGCGCACAAAGCCTATTTTCGTTTGTTCGACAGATACTTTGCAATGGCATAAAACAATGTTAGAGACATTTTATGTAATTATCAATATTTTCGGTTCATTGTGAAACTGTGACAGCACAGATTAGTCGCCAGAGTTTAGGTAATTAATGGGAAACACAATGAATATTTAGCTGACAAATGTGCTACAGTTGAATAACACTAAAATACTTAAACCGGACAGGGGTGCGTTTCCCAAAAGCATCGTTAGCCTACTATGGTCACAAGTTCCGTCTTTATCAGCATAGTTCAACCAGTCGGTTTTTCCCGAAACCATAGTTACAACAAACATTTGCAAACAGCATCGCAAACTTGTGTGGTTGCAATGACAGCTCTCGACCTGTGGTTAGAAGCATAGTTTCTTGTTTGCATCACCCGTGGACTTAATAAATCCATATCTTTTTATTTATTCTATAGCTTCTTATATCTTTTACTTATAATTTTATAATGGCTATTATTGATCACACATAAACTGACATTTAATTAAAGAGACTGGGTTGTGTTTTATGTCATATTTAATTTTATCCGCTTGTTATCGTCGTGACGTAAGGAAAGCTGTTTCTGGGTCCAAGCCTCAACTCGTTTCACTTGAGAATGCCATCAACGGCCGTTTATGAGCGCTATGTATTCATATTAAACATTGTCGCGAAAATTCTCAATCCGTTTATCTGACTTCTCCACGGACAATTCAAAACAACTCCCAGTTGTTAATATAAAACTACAGTATCTTGAGGTAATTCCCTTCCTGAATACATCTAACACAATTTCAATACTTCGAGGTAATTCGCCTCTCGAATAAGGTGACGGCGTCCTGTCGAGAAGCTACTATCACTAGCGTTTACTCAAACACACATGAGCACACAAGTCTTTAGCACCTATACACTCTCACCGTCCTTCTCAGTTGTACGCTGGTCTCTGCAGGATCCTTAATACTAACGTATTACAGCCTCACCCCGAGAACGGCTCTATAGTCTTCCAACACTATCACTGTCTCTGCTGTGATCTATTGAGCGCAGAATCTTTAGTACTCTATATTCTATACTGTCATATTCCCTATTCTTGATCGAATAATTGGTGCTTGGTAACCATTAAGAACTGTGCACTGACAACTGTCTAGTATTTCCAATGCAGGCACCAGATTCTGCAAAACTTCTGGAGCATTGGGTATTAAATTGGTTTCAGAAAACCTGGACTACATTTAGAACTTGTTCAATTCTTATATAGACAAAGTCAATATCCTCATGCATGGATGCCAATCTACATTTAAGGTTGAGTAATATGTTGGAGACCTCTTCCAAAGATTATTGGGATAGTTGCCACTCATCTCTGAAAAGAAAAGACAACATCACTGTTTTTTGACAAATGTTACAAATACATGAACAACATATAGCAATCTGATGTCACGGCTGACAGACAAAGGAAGAGGATATGTGGATCTAAAAAACGCTTCTATGCTTTAACAAAAACAAAGAAGGTAATCCATCATGAAACAAGAAAAAAAAATTCAACTGTAACGGTTGGTAGTGCAGCAGGGAGGAAATTTGACTTGGACTTCAAACAATGTATGGGTTTAATGGTTGAAGGAAACAAACAGCAACTAAAACACAGCATACCAACATCAGGAACATTAACATTTAGAACGGACAAGGAGTGCTGGGAGTGAGTTCAATATAAAGGGAGTGCAAACGAGGACGACCAGGGGCAGGGAATCCGGGGAGAGACGATGAGGAAGTGAGTTCAGGTGTGAGAAAGGGAGGATTCTGGGAAATGGAGTCCGGGACAGGCGTGGAATGTAACAGCAACAGCTTCACAAAATATAAAGACAACACTGGTCAAAGATTTGAATCAAAATTAGGGTACATGAACACGTGATAGCGAGGAATTCAAATAGAGCAGGTGTGGAATACAATCAGTAAAAACTAAAGCAAACTAGCGGTAAGATCAGACAAAACAAGAACTAATAAGAGAAAACAAGAACAAAAAAACGACAGGGCAAAAAAAAGAATAGTCCTAGACCACAAACTCAAAACAAGTACTTGACCATGGAATATTAGGAACATTCCCATCAGATAATAATGAATCATTTCGCCAAATCAAACAAGTAACTGAAGACTTACCCTGATGAACTGGATTGCCAACAAAAATCCAATGTTGTCAGTCAGTGAGCGGAATAGGTGCAGATTCAACTGGAATAATGGGCGTGCAAAAGGTCTTTACAATTGGTCGCGAAAGCTGCCTATTCCACTCAAAGGCGGGCCGTAAACTTAAATGCTTTTGGCCTAAAGATTAAAAGGAAATGATGAATTCAACATAGACAAGGTGTGTACTTTGTATTCATAATCCTATCAGACCAATTCCCTTCTTTAACGGTAAACTTGGCGAGAATGATATTTAAAAAAAAATTACATATGAAAGTATTCTTTCTACTTCTTTCTGCATGGCAGCGACATGTCATCACCACCACAAGTTTGTTTTGTTCTTATAGTTTATCAATAATCAAAAGAAGCAATATTGTTATGTTAGGGTGGCTATTTGTGCCATGGTTACGTGCTAAATCAAGCCAGCCGAGACGGCCGTGTTGACTTCTCTTAACTTCTTGGTTGATAACCATATCAAATATGGTACACAAATATAAATAGCGTCATCAAACAACAAATATTATTTGAAGGATACAAATGTCTCATAAGGTAACACTTTAGATTACAGCCCGGAAAGTACTGCGTAAGTAAAATTAATTTACAGCGTAACTTTCGGTAATTATAGTGTAGCTATAAAGTACGTATGTGTAGGTATAACTAAGGGAACAATATGTAATATTTGGGGAATAATGGGGTAACTACCAGGAAAATTTACAAATTATTTATACTGGAAGTATTTTTTAATTAAGGGGTAATTGTCTGTGTAGTTACAGGGTAAATGTGAATCTATTGGCTGTAATAAATAAATCTGCTAGCCGTAAATTAAAGTGGTGTTTGTTACCCTCTTGTTTCATGTCGTTACTGGATAAATACAATAAAAAACACATACACAATCTGACATCACTCAGAAACTTTTATTTGAAAAACAACTTCATTCTAAACAGATTTACGACACTTCTTTAAGTTACGTCAAGTGTGAACTCAACCCCCTCATGCACATAAAGTTGACTGTTGTTCAGAAGCGATAGTCTACAGTTTAAACATTTTTAAAATATTGGTATTTTTCTTACAAACACTTATCGTTTCACTTCAGAAGACATTGGTCTTACCAGCCCAAGAGTCAGTGGAGTCAGCAGAGGAAATATCAGAAGGAAGTCAACCATGAAAAGTCAATGGACCATTAATGACAACATCGTCCCGTGGCATTGAATTTCTTTATCTTCTAACTTTTAACACTTACTTTTAAAACAATATAGCAGACAATATATAATTAATCAGTTTGACAGCTAAAAAAAAAGCATTACATAAAAATGATATAGCCTAAATGTAAATAAAATAATATGGAAAAATACAAAGACATTAATTGACAATAGCCTACTACTGTATGTATGTATGTATGTGCAGTTAAAATAGGTGAGTCTGGTGTTTTGAAAGTTTGAAACATTAGCTCCTCTAAGAAATCAGGTGGTAGCTTTTTCAGTTCATCACTCAGAAAGACTTAGAATTCAACTATTTCCTTAATGACTTAATGAGTGAAATCGATGGAAACATGTTGAAATATTAAATATATTAACGGGTAGGCAACCTTTCAATGCTAAATATTTAAACAAATCTAATTGTACACAATTAGATGTTCTATAACAGCATTTCTCAAAAGTCCGGACTCTGGTTCGAATCCGGAGGGAATTTTTCCGGACCCGCCTCCATTTCATATTTCAAGAGCACTAATTGTGTGTAAGGGGTTAAAAGTGTGATTTCCTACTTTGATAAGCGCATGTTAAACATGTAAATCATTTGTTTAGTCTTTTTGGAGATGGTCCAAAATGAAAGCAAAGGTGAGATATTTAAAGTTTTCCTGCGTGACATTGTTGCCATAATATCCAGTGAGCGTATGACGTTTGATGTAATCGGTCAGGGTAATCAAGCAGTGAGCGTTTTGATGGGTGAAGATGTCAGAAAAGTTGACCAAGATGATTGGTCAGAGAAGTATGCGTTCATTTCGCCCCAATCCAGCACAAAGCCGTTCTGTTTGATTTGTCAAGAGACAGTTGGAGTTGTGAAGAGTGGAAATGTCAAACGCCACTATGAAACAAAACAAAGACATTTTGAACAGCAAAAATGCTCACAATTTAATTATTTACCACTTCTGCACTTGTTATTAGTGTATTTTGGGCATGCAAAGGGCACTTTATTTTTTCAAATAATTTGTGTTGATTTGTTATGCATGTTTATAAAAAACAAGTTTTGTAATAATCAATTATTCTGGACCTTTGACATTGATGAAAATTCAGATTTGGACCTTTGAATGTAGACTTTGAGGACCCCTGCTCTATAATATAAAACAGTACGATATAAAAGTAATATGAGTGTTTACATTGTAACATGATAAAATATTACTGGAAAACAGATTAAAATGTTTAGACCAGTTATTACTGTGAAACACCGTGTTCGTGGATATTTGCTCAAACATAGATGTACGCAATGTGCTAAACAATAATGTTTCGTAATGAGGAGCGGTTCAATAAATGTAGCTCCATCTCTGCAAGCGCTGTGAGTTTGAGTCACTTACAATGTTGAAAAGCAAAACGCACCAAACATTACATGTTTTTACTACAAACTCAGTTCATACCGACAGTTGCGTGTTTGAAATAATTTCCATTTGGGATCTGAAGTGGCTTATCACAGAATGAGACAGACAGTATATTATTGTGTAGTATTCTATACTGTAATTAAAGGGGCTATATGCAACTTTTTCCCCAAAATAAACGTAACAATAGCCTTTTTATTTTACCATTTATGACTCAAACATCTCCTGATGAGCATACTGACACCTTGTCCGCTCACAGTGGGTGCACCTATAAGCCTGTATCCTATTTTTCCTATTTTCTGGCGGGTCGTCTTTTCCCGCGCTGTCTGCGGATGTGACGTCACCACCGCTGCGAGAGCGAGCAGAAAATGAGAGCAGTTCTGTTTTTTGGCCACAGGTGTCAGTCGCGAGTTTAAATTTCAGAAAAACGCATATGGCCTCTTTAATAGCTGGTTTTACAATGCCGTTTAACTCTGCTAGAGTTTGTCGCTATTGCATGGCAACCCACACAGAAATAAAAGAGAAATTCAGAGAGAGTGATTTTGTTTTAAGAACCCCAGAGGTACATCAGTACAATCTAACGTGTATTGAATACACTTAGGATAAAAGAATGTATGGTGTAAAATAAACTTCATTTTATGAGCTGAACTATTTTGATGTGACAAAGGCATTTCCGCCTGATATAATGCATGATTTTTTTTAGAGGGAGTCACTCTTCTTATCATAAAGCTAGTCGTGAGCTGGGCTCACAAAGAAAAACATATTACTATTCAAGAGTTAAATGATGAACTTCAGCAACTTTCCATTGGGCAAAATGACAAGAAAAACACGCCAGTACAGGTGTCAAAGAAAACTTTATATAAATCTGGAATTATTGGATCAGCTTCACAAGTGGTTTCTGTTTAGGATTTTGCCATTTTTAATGGCACACACTATTCCTACTATGTTGTGACATTGTTGACATTGTAATTGCCCCAAAGGTGAAAAGGGAAAACCTAGCAATGTTAGCACTTGTTTGTGAGTTTCTGACACAGCTAAATTATGTATTTGGGGATATTGTTGCACCCAAGTGACGAATATCAATGGACCTTTCCATTTACTTTGGTGCATGTGTTTGAGGCGAAGCATCATTATTTTAAGACTGTTGCAAGTAGTTGTAGAAATGTAATTCAAATTGCCAAAATGAAAGGCACCAGATGAAACAAAGCTGGGAATTTTCCACGCCCAATATCTTTGATGAATTTGAGATGGTAGTAGATAGGAGTATAGAGACTCCATTGTCATCGCTCCCATTAGACCTACAGAAAATTGGGTAACACTTTAGAATAATGGTCTGTTGTTGACAAGTAACTATGTAGGAAGTAATAAGTAGTACACTGTGACTGAACTTAATACTATTAACTAATATGGAAGCAAGATTAACTAAGCAGTAAATAATAGCAAATTTAGGACAAAGGTAGTGCCTTATTAGGAATTCGATAATTACTAAATAAATATATCCTCTTTGAGAACTACTTGCAAACTATGACCTATTAATAAAGAATAACCAAATACTAATTAAATTCTAATCACTAAAGTAACGTCTAAAAAGTGAACAATAGTTTTTTTTACTGTTAACATGGTCATAACATATATTTTTCAGAAGCTTGCGCCTCAAATGGGTTCATAAATCTAATTTATGAATATTATATAAATTATATAATCCCCCCTCCCCCAAATAAATTGGCTATAGGTTGAGATTGTGACTACTACGCTTACCAAAGGATGAACGTATATTCTCTGTTTATTTCAAATTTAAATATAGAATAATACTAATAACGATCATTTGTTTGAAATGTTAAATAATTAGGAAGTGATGCAGACAAGCTTGTGATTGAATTAGTTCAGTACGTGAGCTCTATTCAATGTCAGTTCAATATGTCTCAAACTCCAAAATAACTACCTTTAAGTAACAGCAGCCTGGGGAGGACTTCTCTTTAGGATATAGATATGAATATAAACAATGATATTCTCTTGTTAAAAATGTAAAATTCCATCCATTTAGCCCCGAAACCGGATACTAATGGTGTCACAGAGTCACCAGTAACACCTGCCACACCATCAGAGTCCAATCACCCGACTCCGCCCATCCGCTCGTTATCACCAGATTACTGAAGTCACCACACCTGCACCCGCTCATCACCACCACTTCATAAGCCTACACTTCCTTTCACTCTCTGTCTGGTCTCGTCAGAGATACACTGACTCTATTCTCTGCACCATACTTTGACTCGTCTGATATCAGAAAGTTTGATTCATCCTGATTACCTACCACCATCAGTCATCTGTGTCCAGTCAGTTCCACCTGTGTCTACCTTTCATCTGTACAGCAAGTATCCTCAAGTCTTCCTCATTACATCCCACTCAGTGCTACTATTCCTCTGCAAGCTTGTGTGATACCATCTCCTGTCTCCATATTTCAAATAAACATCTACTTATCTGCATTCCCTGTTGTCTCTCTCTTCTGTCCGTGACAAATGGCTTGGTCAAAAGGAATTCTGCGTGTAAGCCTTTTCAGCCTTTCGGTGAAGTTCTCTTAATTTATTGATATCTCATTTTAAATCTGACTCCAATTCTAAGTGACTCCATAAAGTGTGCTACATTTAGAGTTTATCAGCTGATTTTACGATTAGTTGCGATTTAATTTAGATCGTTGATTTTCTTTGTATCTTCCTAGTTTTCATATTAGTTCATCGAGAGACCCAATATCGCAGAGAGACAGATCCTTCCGGACGCACGCTCACGGGCACAAAATGGTTACTTCTGTAATTAGTCAGAGGATGCAGAGTGAATATTTTACCTTTAAGTGGTTGCACATGCTCACTCAACAAAAAGTGTAATTTTAGTAATATTCACAGACTACAACTTGCCAATCCAGCGATACTCAGGAATCGGAATATCACGCACGCTGCGCCCCATGCTTCAGTCGTGGCGTCATCGGTGTGATCTATCATAACCCTAGATTTTGCGGTAATAAAGGAGTATACATCGATCCATACTAGAATAATGATTTCAGAATCATACAAGATAAATCAAGATTAACATTTATTTTGGCCAGACAGGAAAAGTAAATAAGTAAACAAGAATCCATGGTACACAACTGATCAGCGTAAAAACATAAAACACAATTGCAAAGCAATATGAAAATAATTTAAAATAGTATTCATGTCTGGCACAATACATGCACCAGATGGGGGCTTTGACTACAGAATGTTACCCCCAAGAGTTAGGTTACCCTCCCTTAAATACTCCAACTAGAACAAAAGGGTTGTAAATATTTGCAACACAAACACCTGGTTTTGGTGGAGTGGATCAGATATCTTTGAAAAGACTCCTCAAAAGGAGAACAGAATTCTCATTAGTTTTCAATCTTTCTAATACTACTAGTGACTGCAGTGAAACTGAGACCATTTTACCATTCGCACCGAGACCTTTAAAAAGACATCAAACATGAAAGGGATAAAACAATAGATTTACAAGATACATCATGGTATATCTGCATTTGGTGACTTGAAAACAGGGCAAGGAGAGGGCAAAATGGGGAGGGGGTGAAATGTTTGTCAGGGTGTTGTCACACAGTTTCTGTGAGATCTTCTCTCAAGATTAGTGACTTTTATTGTTCAATTGCTGGGGTGTGTATCTCAGCTTTTGTCTTAGCACCAAAACCGATCCTTACAAAAACATTTTGCATCCTTAATGAAGACATTGACTGCATTTATGTTGCATTAAGCACAAAACCACATCTTCCAGATTACAGTGTTTGTTAGAATATCACTAGTGCCTCGCAGAAATGTATGACTGTACAGTATGTGTCAGATATAAAATATATTAAATAACTTTAATTAATTAAATTAAATTGAAATCCATGTCAACCCCTCACTAATTACTCAAGAGTAACCTTATCAGCCCTCAGGAACTACTTGTGATCTGGACCATTATTTCAAAGTGAAAAACATGTTAACCCCTCACTAATTGGGTATAACATTTTTCGAATATAACACTGAAACATTTCAATGAAATTGTAAAAGAAAATCAAGCACAGCGCAAAATATGTCTGAAGTAAACAAACATTCTAAATTCTATTCAATTTGGCACAATGATGAAACCTAGCCACAAACTAAGCAAAATTCTGTATTTACAAACTGTGATGGGAAACTGAGCCAAACATGATCGATGTCTAAATATAACACGAAAAACCTGTAAAAAACAATATTCAACAGAATTAGATTGTGAGGATAAACTGAGCACACATCAGATAAGAATGTAGGCTACACACAGCCACTGGGATGTTATTTATTCTTTTGTGGAATGACTATGGTCTGCAAAGTCTAACAGCTTCTGCCCTTTTTGAAAAGTAGCACGTAATTTATTGTACGTTGTGATATCACAGGCTTCCAACGCAGCAATGGCAGACGTATCGACAATTGTTTTCCCATCCACACCACACTTTTGGTATGCCTCTGTTTTGGTTGCTCCTTTTGACGGGTACTTCAGGACCTTTTTGTATCTTCCTATGACTTGCTCTGGTAAAAATACTGATAAAGAACAACATAGCTAGATTATAGTACATGAATGAATAAAAACTATGTCACTCAAAGCCTTATAACACTTAAATCCATTAATCTTAACAGTTTTCTCCAAATATCATAATTTTGTAGTTATTCTCAAAGCATATAGGCAGACTACATGGGAGTAGCACAACATACATTACATAATATACTATATTAATAAATACATTTATAAATATAGGAATTTGTTTGCAACAACAACAATTCACATAATTTTAACTTTATCCTCAAAATAGTATTTTTTATTCATCATATTGATACAACTTTATTCTCATAATCATAGACTTTTCTCATTTTAAGTGGCACTAAACCCCTGTGGCAGCTTGAATAATTTAACTTAGGGCAAATATGTTTCCACAAAGAAAAAGCACCCATCATTGTAATACTGTAATGACCAGCATGATTGGAGCAACATGTTTTGGCATAAACATTTGGCTCAAAAATACAGAAACTCTTAAGTCCTTGATCAGAAAGTGTTTCTTGAGCAAAAGTTATATTATCTATTCTAGGCAGTTGTTTTAATGTAATAATTTATAGACAAAAAGTTATAAGAAGTATGGACACTAATGTTATCTTGAATATTTAGTTTTCATCAGAGACAAAAGTGCAATAGTGTTATTACAACACTTCTCACAGGGAAAGAGAAAGCAAGACACATAATGGATTATTATTATTGAGTGTTATTTTATTTTTTATTATGGACGAGGAAGAGTTGGCAACACATGGAGAAGAAAAAAGTGGGTCTTCGGTATCTTGGCCATTAAGGGTGATAGAAGACGATCAATGTTGTGGCTGGTTGAACAGCACTCAACAAATCAAATCAAATCAAATCAAAATTCCAGTTAAAACAAGACATTTTCGCCAGGGATCAACCATTTTTAGTGATGAATGGAGACCCTACCCTTTTGACTACACTCACTACACTGTGAATCATAGCAGGTGGTTTGTGGACCCTATTCATGGAGGCCACACCCAGAATATAGAAAGAGCAACAAATAAAAGCCAGGTGTGGAGAGGGAATAGGACAGAAAATCTGTTAAAGGAACACTTGACCTGCATTGAGTGGACATACTGGCTTGGACACAACCACCGTGATCCTCTTGGACGTTTGCTAAAACGACCCCTAGGGATCTGCTTTGGAAAGCGTGAGGGTTCGTTTGTGAAGGGGAAAAAAAGGATGGCTCTACCCACAACGACACTGTCGAGCAATGTGTAATTTATTTGCAGCACCGAAGATATATACATTTACATTTACATTTACATTTATGCATTTAGCAGACGCTTTTATCCAAAGCGACTTACAACTTGGGGGTACAATAAGCGATTGGTCGTGAAGAGTCGAGTGAGCGCAACAAGTGCCTGAAATACTTGGTCCGTGTACATTTCTCAGTGTAGCACAGGCTAGAGTAGGGAGGGAAAGAGGAGGAAAAGAGGAAAGGAAAGATTTTTTTTTTTTTTTCTTTTTTTTTAGGAAAGTCCACAAGTGATGGTGCGAAGATATATATATTTATTTATATATATATATATATATATATATATATATATATATATATATATATATATATATATATATATATATATATATATATATATATACATATACATACAATGTAAAATTCAAAACCCTTAAATTATAAAGTGTCAAAGAAACAACAAACTGGAAAATAAAGATGAAAAATATATGTATACAAAATATACACAAAAGGTATCTTCAATATACTCGCTTTGGTAGATTGCTCAAGGCACCACAGTTGCACGCTCCTGTTTGACTTGGTTAACAAGTGATGAAGTTGAGTCCGGCCTCCCCTTTTATAGGTCAGATTCCGCGCCTCATATGGACATACCATTTCTTTGGTCATTAAAATCATCTATAGTCCATCAAACTTCACCCATATACAATAAACACAGGTTTAAACCCAAATCCTCATATAAATCACATAAAACAAAATCAAAATATAATAGCACATGACTGACACTTTCTTCCTAATTTGTCAGTCCCCCCCTCCAAACAACACAAATGGTTTCGCCGGACTTTGAGTGTTAGCGCCATCCCGGCACACTACAATGACGTCATAAGCGTGTGCCGCTCAATCGATCGGTTTCGCCTGCGCCACCAGCCAGACCTGACAAAACACTCGCCACACACGACAAACAAATCACAGAATACACGACACATAAACGGGACAAAATGCTTGTGATGTAACAATAATAACAATAATAATAATTATAATCTGCAAAACTTGAAATGGCTCAACAATTTACTGCAGAGCAAGTACTGAAAACATTAAAATATTACTGTCACTGTCACTTGATGATGGATCTGGTGAAGGAAGCTGTCAGTAATCAAAATATTTATTTTGAAAACGTTGGAAATGAGTTTTGAGAATATGCGTGAGATCGCGAATTCACAGAGTTATCCCGTAGCCACTCTTTTGTTATCCTGGCTGTGTGCTTAGCGTCATTGTCCTGTTGGGAGATGAACCTTCGCCCCAGTCCGAGGTCCAGAGCGCTCTGGAGCAGGTTTTCATCAAGGATGTCTCTGTACATTGCTGCATTCATCTTTCCCTCGACCCTGACTCGTCTTCCAGTTCCTGCCACTGAAAAACATCCCCACAGCACGATGCAGCCATCACCATACTTCACTGTAAGCGGCCTTTTACTGAGGAATGGCTTCCATCGGGCCACTCTACCATACAGGCCTGATTGGTGCAGAGATGGTTGTTCTTCTGGAAGGTTCTCCTTTCTCCACAGAGAAACGCTGGAGCTCTGTTCAGAGTGACCATCAGGTTCTTGGTCACCTCCCTGACTAAGGCCCTTCTCCCCAATTCTGTCATTAATTACTTACCTTCATGTCGTTCGACACCCATAAGACCGTTGTTCATCTTCGGAACACAGAAATTCCTCCATTGGCAGCAATGCCATTTCCTCTCTCAAGACCCATAAAAGGTACTAAAGACGTTGTTAAAAAGTCCATCTCACTACAGTGGTTCTACAATAATTATATGAAGCGACAAGAATAGTTTTTGTGCGCAAAAAACAAAACAAAAAATCTAAATAATGACTTTATTCAACAAGTTCTTGTCTTCCGTCTGGGCCTCTGACATGAACTCACAAAGCACCACGACGCATGCGCGAGAACATGACGTAGAGCCGGCGCTCTGACACATGACCCGGAAGCAGGGAACTTTGTTTACAAACAGAGGAAGACGCACCATATCTAAGCTGTTGAATTCTACATTGATCGTTCTGCACATCAAACAGTCTTTGTAAATATGTCAGCAGATCTCAATGAAGCGGAGGACTTGCATTTTTTGCCCAACCGTACTTATTCGAACCTTAATATACAGAAAGTGAACTGCAAGAGATGGAAGCGGCTGCAACACAACCACAGCCACAAGCTACTGGAAAACAGAGAGTAATCGACAAGTGGTGGTGTAAATGTGGTCAATGCTAAGCCATGCCTACTGAAATTGGGAGCGTGTGCTGTGTCGATTGGGATATTGTCATGTCACAGCTCGAGAGATTGGACAATTCTGATAATTCAGCAGTTGAGACAACACATCGCTGCCTTACAGAGGATCCTGGCTTTCCGCCACAGTGTTTTGGAAGTGTTTTTTCATCTACCAAAAGTTAATTGGAAGCGACGTCCAAGGCTAGAAGGACCGGGTGGAACACTATCTGTTGAGTAAATAACGTTTGGCAATTTATTTTTATTTTAATGAGGTATTGCTCATGCTGCCTAGCTATTTACCATGCATTTGTTTTCTGTTTACTGCCAGTGCAGACTCGCGGCGTAACGGGTTGTACTGGAGTGGATACTCAAAGGTGAAAATCTGGGAAGACACAACAGACAAATTCTACCGTCTTGTTTTGTTCGAGCCATACGGGCAAGATACCCATCGTCATCAGGAACATATGTGGGTTGCAGTCAGACTAATTTAAACAAAAGAACAGCAGAACAAAAGAAAGATCTTGTAATTAGAATATGTCTTTAGGGAGTAGTTAGATGTTATTTTAAAGGGTTTTTAGTAATTTATCAACAATTTTATTTTGTTGAGTTAAATGTGTTCTATGTATTACTTTGTATTGGATTAATTTAATATTTTTATTTACACTGAAGCTAAATGTTTTTGTACAGATTGTGTTCCAGAAATGTATATCTGTGTGTATATTGATTGAGGTCCATTTTTTAACTGGTACCGAGTGTGTATTATCTGCAGAAGTTAATCAATCATATATTTTCCTTATTCGTTTCGATGATTGGCTAATCATCCCAATTTTGTCGAGTACTGGTGCCTGTTGTAGTTGTATGTGACCGATTTTAGTAGTGATTGCACTCTTTATTTGTAAATAAAAGTAATGGTGTTTTTTTTATCTAGATTGTATTTTTTTTAGATAGCTCTGCAAATTGTGTGTATATATATATATATATATATATATATATTGTATTTACTGCAAGTCAATTTACTTGACTTGCCTCATCTGTTCTCGTCTGTGTCTGACAGCTACAAGTATACACTAAGTTTCGTTTCATTTTTGTGACATGCTCCAATTCATGGAGACTGAGATGGCAGAAGCGCATGATTGTTTTCTTTATTTTAAAAATGAAAAACTTTTTGTTGTTATTTTCAATGTAGACAAAAACAGACCCTTTACAGTTTGAATGATGTCTTGCTCTTATCTGTATGACCATAAATAACGGTATTTTAAGTTGTTTCAGTTGCTAAAAATGCACACGTGCACACACACATATCAGTTCCAGCATTGCTGAGCTGACAGGGCATCACAGCCTCTTCATCATCATCAAACTAAAAATGCAGTCAACCAAATACAGAAAAAGGTATTCGGCTCTATTTATAGCATATTGTCTTGTGTAATATGTAGGCTGTGCCGATTAGTGTGACCACCGCCTTACGATCACACTGGTGTTCTTCCAAAACCATTTTTGCACATGTGAAGGATGTTGTTTTGCGTGAATATTGGGGCACAAGTGAAGTTCCCTATTCATTAACAACATGTATTCTTATTTCTGTGCATTGATTAATAATAGATAGTTAGCTAATCTGTGTGGTTTGTATATGTGCATTTCTGAAATGCAACATGTACAAATCAATTTAAATTGTAATGTAGATGCATTTTCTGTGAAGCTGCTTTGAAACGATATGTATCGTGAAAAGCGCTATACAAAAAAATTTGAATTGAATTGAAGTACAAACACCAGTTTAATTTTCACTTTAAATAAATTTGTTTAGGCTTCAAAATAGAGGTAATGCTTTATTTTGATGGTCTCTTTTGAACATTCTATGAGCTATAAGTAACTTTGCAATTACATGTCAGCTAACTGTCATTAGAGTATTAGTAGACTGCCTGCTTAATAGCTGCTAACTCTTTATTGTGATGGTTCCCAACAAACATTCTACTAACTATAAGTAACTTTGCAAGTACATGTCAAATTATTAACACTCTAACAGTCTAATACTCTACTAACACTCTGAGAGTTAGTAGACTTGCAGGTGCAATGTTACTTATTGTCAACTTTAAAATGTTTGTATTGTTCTAAATAGGTTAGCATTACTTTCAAAGGATTTGTTTTGGAGTGAGCGGAACTTGCATGTCTGTAATTTTTGTAAACATTTTGTTTGTAACAGTATTTTACTGTCACCGTCTCACCATCAATATAAGTATTAACCAGCCACACCCTTTCCCAATCACTGCATAGGGTTTTTAAATACTTTCTCTAATTTTCAGTATATTTTCATTTTAACAAGAAAAGGAAGGAAGACAGGCGGCATAAGATTGTTTATTGCAACAAGTTAATTTGAAAGTTATCAGTAAGTTTATGTATACTGGTTACTAGAAATAAAACAATATCAACTATTCTGATAAAAAAAAAAAAAAAGATATATAGCCAAGCATAACTAAAATAATAGTTACATGTTTAACATTAATGTCCCTTTTTACAATATGTAAAATAAGTCTCTGATGTGTATGTAAAGATTCAGCTCAAAATACCCAACAGATAATTTTTTATAGCATGCTAAAATTGCCACATTTCGGGGGAAAGCAAAAACGCTCCATTTTGAGATTTCAAGAGCTTGTGCTCCAGTCACGCACCAAAAATGTCAGAAACTATCAGCAAGTGGTCTTCAGCCTTACATGTTCGAACCGGAGTCAGACAGTAGCCGCGTTTCCTTTACCCTTCAAATTACGCAAATTGAAATTGCGAATTGAAAATACGCCCAATGGAAACACGTCAATTTCGCAAAAACTCCCATATATCGCAAAAAAGTTTTTACGCTCGCATGAGGTGGTTTTTCAGGCAATTCGAAAAAGGAAATTTTCGCAAAACTGCAATGGAAACAGTTTTTTCGCATTTACAGGTCACCTGGTAAGGTCACGCATTGCTCTCACATAGGGCCTACATATAATTTTTTTTCCACTCAAGTATGTACGAGATCTTATGTCGTTAAAACGACATATATATATTTTTTCTAATAAGGAAAGTGGCGTAACTTTATAATGACGGACCCCCGTGCAACCACAAATATCATAACTATCTATAGGCCTACTGTAATTATGACATATATTCAAGAAATGTATTAAAACAGAAAGACGCTATAGTTTCAGCCTTGCTCAAAGACTAGGTCTATCCATTCCCGAAGATCTTGGTTTGCTTCTTATTTATTAAATATAGCCTACAGCCAAATAGATGTTAAACATTGATCAAAATTAAAATAAAATTTATACAAAACGAAATTAATTTTAAAGAAAGACAAGAAAACAATTCAATTGTGCCCAAAATCCATGTCTCCAGACATATGCACATCTGATTATGTGCTTTACTCATGCTGCTCACTTTTCATAATCAACATATGAAATTAAAAGATTATAATATTTAGACATAGCCTAACTATATGAAATTAAATTGGCTACGTTTTCTTTAACCCTCTTTCCGACGAAGTCGTTGTCGCCTTTTGATGAATTTTTTCCTTAGGCTATTCCAGCGGAAACTTAAAATACTCCGTCATTTTTAGCCATACAGATAAGTGCAAGACATAATTATAAACTATAAACTGTCTTCTTTTATTTGTGTACACTCACGATAACAGCAAAGGCCGTGGACTCAGGGAACAGATTATTTTGCACTCCACTCCAAACGCAAAGTTTTTCATTTCAAAAGCATTTCTAAATTCAGTTTATATTTCCAAAAAACGAAATTCCGAGCCAAAATAACGAAGTGGTAAAAAAAACTGTTGAGTTACCACCATGCAAATTCAAACTTTTCGCTCGTCTCTGTATGTGGCAATGCGTCACAATAACCTGGTGTATGTAAAAGTCGATCATTCTTTACAGATGATGGTATGTTTGGACAGAAGACGAGTTCTTTATTAAACTCATAAAAAAACAATAGAATATAAAATGCCACAATTTATCATAACACCTCATATGTGCCGCTCAAGTATAAGGTGCTTTCCTTGCCATCAGTGCTATAACACGCACGTCTCTTTCCATTAAAAATAATGGCGTGCGGTGGCTGGGATATAAGAGAGACTCAAGAAGAAGTGAAAACATGCAACAGGACATCCTGTTTGTTCAAATATTGTCTTCAGAATGCATTTAACATTTATCGAGCCGATGATGGTTTATATGGTATATGTTTAAAACTAGCGGGACATTTCCTTCAAAAATGCAATTTAACCATGATGTCCTCAGTGACTCAGATGGTGGGAATCTATGGAGACTCTTATGTGCATTGGTACATCCCAAAACGCAACACTTCTAATGCCTCTTTGCCGCAGACATTGTACAACTCCAGCTGCTACAGCGAGTAAACAGAAATGTCGGACTCTATGCTTCTCACTCAAGGCTGTGTCTATGCTAATAGGGCAGATCGTAACCAGTCATGGGCAGGGCTTCTCACCTCTTACGTAAAATCTGGAACCGCTCGTGTGAAGAGACTGCTTTGATTTATGAGACTTATAAAAAAATGACCATTATATGCTGGTTGTTCTCGCACTGCAAACACACATCAGTGTTCAAACACCTTATAAAAGCGCATTTTGCATAATAGTTCCCCTTTAAATAAAAAAATGACTTGACTATATAAGCTGGAAACACCTAGAATTACTGCTAGAATGTTTAGCTATTACACAACACAGCTTCCAGATGTCATCACATGAGTCCCACTCCCAACAGATGCCATATTCATGTCCAGATTAAAAACCTGTGAATTCTCTCACTTAAGATGAATCAAATAATGCAGTGCAATGTTCATGATTTTATCAAGTTTGTTGTTTTATTAATAATCTTTCAGTTACATTTTGGCATCTCACAGCAAAACAGAAGTTTAAAGGGATAGTTCACCCAAAAATGAAAATTCTGTCATTTAGTCACCCTCAAGTTGTTCCAAACCTGTATGAATTTCTTTCTTCTACTGAATAACAGATATTTGGAAGAATGTTTGTAACCAAGCAGATCTCGGCAGCCATTGACTAATACAGTGGGGGGGGGAAATACTATAGTAGTCAATCTGCTTGGTTACAAACATTCTTCTAATTTCTTAAATCAAGATGCATTTACTAGATGAGTAAAAGGACAATAAATTTTTTTCTTGTTTTCTGGAAAATAAAATCAAAATGAGAAAAATTATCTTATTGTATTATTCTTTCTCATTTTGATTTTATTTTCCAGACAACAAGAAAAAAAAATTATTTTCCTTTTACTCATCTAGTAAATGCATCGTGATTTAAGAATTTTTAGATATTTACACTGGAAACAAGACAGTACTAAGTAAGAAAAGCATTTTTTTTTTTTTGCAGTGAAGAAAGAAATTCATACAGGTTTGGAACAACTTGAGGGTGACTAAATGATGACAGAATTTTCATTTTTGGGTGAACTATCCCCTTTAAGTAACATTTTGATTCTGAGGTGTCAATAAATGGCGTGACACCACTATGCAATTGAAATTAGAGGGCGTCTACCACAACTGCTTAATATTTAAAACTATAGCAAAGGGAATGTTAGGTGAATGATGCTAATAAAAGTGGTCATGATGGTGGAAAATCAGATGTAGCCCACAATCAGCTGTGGTGTGAATATGGCCTTACTTTCACAGAGATACATATTTTTCTGGTGCCATCCTCTTTCACAAAGAACACAAACAGGGTCTCATGTGCATGACTTGTCAAAAAAAAAAAGATTACACTGATCACAATAAAATTGCCTTCCTCCAGTATGAATGTACAGGTGATTGTAGAAATTGCTAAACTGCAATTTCTTTCCAGAATGAGTTTGCAAATGACGGGGTCAGTGTGATATGTGAAACTCTTCTCTCACTGAAGACACTTGTAAGGCTTCTTTCTAGTGTGAACTCCAAGCGGCAACCTCCCGCAGTTTTCTCTGAAGCCAATACGGAAATGACTTAAACTGCAATTCATCGACTGGCCACTAGTGACAGGCTCCAGAAGGGAGCAGAATTTCATTGTTAAAATGCCCAACTTTACAGCAGAAAAAAAAAATTGTACCAGGCTGTAAACTTATTTTGCCCTTTATGACAACTGTGAGGGGGTGAATTTTTTTATAACTCATTCTTTTACATTATATAAACCCTTAAAGTTCTGCATAATTAAGGGCGTGGTCACTTTGAGTGACAGGTGGATTGCCGTTTGTCTGCTCTCTGTTAGTCATCACGTCACCTCAGCTCCACCCATGTCCCGCCTCTTTGCCCATTTTCTATTATCCGGGAGTGACATGCTGCCAAGATGGCAACGGCTGGGTCGACCCTACTTTATGCTTCAAAACTGCTCTTCAGAATTGGGTGACTTCACATCCATATTTTTTTACAGTCTATGGTGAACTCTTATGTGAATGTTAAGATTTGTTTTGTTTGAATAAGTCTTTCCACAGTGATGGCACATGAAAGGCTAATCTCTGATGTGAATTTCTACATGATTCTTAAGGAGATTCTTGTTTGTGAACCTCTTTCCACACTGATGACATATAAAACGGCTAGCTTTAGAGTGAATCTTTTTGTGGCTATAAAGGTTTTCATTAAATCTAAAACTCTTTCCACACTGATCACATGTGTATGGCTTCTCTCCAGTGTGAACTCTCATGTGGGCATTAAGGGTTTTTTTGTAGGTGAAACTATTTCCACACTGAGGGCATATGAATGGCTTCTCTCCAGTGTGAATTCTAATGTGAATCTTAAAACTTTCTTTTTGTGAGAAGCTCTTCCCACACAGTGTGCATGTATAAGGACTTTTTCTAGTGTGAATTCTTATGTGGACATTTAGGTTTTTTTTGTGTGTAAAACTTTTTCCACACTGAAGGCATGTGAACGGCTTCTCTCCAGTGTGAACTCTCATGTGAATCTTAAGATTTCCTTTGAGGGAGAAACTCTTATCACACAGTTTGCATGTGTAAAAACTCTCTCCAGTGTGAATTCTCATGTGGGCATTAAGCATTTTTTTCTGTTTAAAACTATTTTCACACTGAGGGCAACTGTAAGGCTTAGCGGCAGTGTGAATTCTCATGTGTCTGTTAAGGCATCCCTTTCGACTGAAAATTTTCCCACACTGTTCGCAGGTGAATTGATTTTCTACAGTGTGAATTCTCATGTGGGCTGTTTTTAAAGCTTTTTCTTGTGAGGAAGTCTTTTCAGTCTGTGAGTGACTAAAAGTTTTTTCTCCAGCAATGAACTCATGTTTTTCATACAGCTCTTTTTCTTCCATTTCATTCAGTTCTTGACTCTCCTCCTCCAGCAGCAGCAGGTCTATGGCGGAAAGAGACAAATACAAGTTAAGCCCAGTTTAACGTCACAAAGCAATGGACATTTAGAGATGTAAAGTGTTAAATTCAACAACATGCACCGCAAAGGTACTGAAATACCCCTTTTCCACCAAAATGAACCGGGTGCTAGTTCAGAGCCAGTGCTAGTGCCAATTCGGAGTTGGTTCGACTGACGAGCCTTCTAAGAACCGGTTTGCAATATCCGAATATATAGTCTACCCGAGCTCAATCCCCACCGCGCATCACCTCACCCTGCCCTAACTTTTCTTAGTTTGTGCTTAGATTAACAAAAAAACATTAGCTTTACTGTTATGTTGGTGTTAATTTCCACTCTGTTCTTATCAAATTTTTGTTTGAAATTAATTGTTTCGGACTAAAAATGGAATGGAACCCATGGATTTTAAGTTGATGGTGAAGGTGGACATTCTGTTGGCGATTGTAAGAATGATAAATGCATGTTGATGTCACAGCAATACATCTTGAATAAAATACACTATAGCATATAGTCATTTGTGTTTTTAATAGGATTCGTCAAAGAAATTATCAAGATAATCATTAGTTGTAACCCTAACTTTTTTCATAAGTTTCTTTTCTTTTTAGTGTTATTGCGGAGTAGACACATTTCATTATGATAGGTTTAATTTCCTTATAATTTGTAGCGCTGTTTTTAAACCTGTAGTCAAGCTATAATGTATTTGTTATTTATCATATCATGATCAAATCGGGGATTAAAAATGTATTGGTTTGTTCTGAGCAACAACAAAAAAATGTATATATATTTCTGGTTCTAGAGTTCTGGGTCAACGCCTCCTTAAAAGGTCAGATATAACGCAATAAAACAACTTCTTTATTTATTAAGAAACAGAAGTGATTTTAAAATGTTATTTATGTATTTTAATTGAATTAGTTTACAGCAAAAGTTCAATGCCCCAATAGAGTGGTGCAGGGATGACGTATTTTTTTTGGCCAACCAAGAAGCATCACCCTGGTTCCCTCAACAAAAAACAAATAGGATTTTTCCAGTGGCTTTTGGATTATTGCAGAAAATAAGGTCTGTGACTAACAAAAGCTTATGATTCTTACACATTTTGTTAATTGTGATAATCTTCACTTTTATGAATTTTGAAGTGTAAATACACTCGGCCGAAGTCAAAAGCTAAAAGTAGGCTATAAATGAACTGCACCATGGTCGCATGACTTCCACATCGCCATCCGTAAGCTTCCGACAACTCAGTCTTTTAAAAAAAAAATATTTTCCATGAAAGTTCAAGTTATATAGTTTAATAAGAGTGTGATTATAAACACAAAAAGGCTTTGAAAGCAGACTAGAGTAGATGAGTTTACCTGTTTGGCTGATAAATCTCATCAGCCGCATTTAGTGTAGTTCCATTTAGCCACTTGTTCGCAACTGCCTTCACAAGAAGGTATTACTGCAGTATTTTATATTGTAGAATACTATGGGAACATATCTAGAGCTTGTGTTCCCCACAGACCTTATTTCAAGATGTATGTTAGTTCCATTTAGCCAATTGTTAGCAACCGCTTTTTATGAGACAAGTAAAAGCTTGAAAAAAAATCACAATTGGGTAATAAAAGTCTGGAGCAGTCTTCCCAGCATTGTTTGGGAAGCAGACACACTCTGTCAGTTTAAATCTAGACTAAAAACACATCTCTTTAACCTGGCATACACATAATTTGATCAATTTCTATAATTCAAATCATTGTTAGGCTGCATAAATTAGGTCAGCCGGAACCGGGAACACTTCCCATAACACCTGATGTACTCGTTACATCATAAGAAGAATGGCATCTATGCTAATATTAGTCTCTCTTTTTATCCCGAGGTTTACAGTAGTCTGCCGGATCCAGGCCATATCCAGACCAGAATGGTGGACCTGCTCCTAGACAAGACCACACCGCAGCCCTGAAGTGTTAGCAGAGACTGTGTCAACTCCCCTGTGAAGGCCTCATCGACACAACAAAAGTGTTTTTTTTTCTCTGTAGAGATGAAAACATTATCAAAATGATTCCCGTTCACACGGATCCGCAGAAACGACTAAAAACGCTATATTATGCATGTCAGACAAGTAATTGGCGATGTCACTTAGTAAAGAAAGACTACGCATTCAAACGCGCCTATAGATTAAACACGTAAAACACATGTGCTTGCCATTTTTAAAGTTTACACTAAAATGATAATGATATCATTTTCAAAACTTGCATTTTGAAACATATTTCCAAGTTTGTATTCACAGGCCAACAATATGTTGTGTCAATGAATGTCCAGAATGCATTAAAAGTTTACTGTTTTTAGTTGAAATGTTGTTGTGAAAGCGTCCCCAGTTCTTGGAGGGCACCTGTCTAATCAAGGTCTTCATGTTTGTGAATTTTTTTATTAATTATGTCAAGCATTTAAATCGATAAATATTCAGAAACAGGAGCATTTGGCTATAGACACACTGTAAAAAAGGATTTGAGGCTTTTGCTACCTCAACTAATTTTCATAAGTCAGTTCAACTAAAATGTTGAGTATACTTAAAATATTAAGTTTAGCAGTGCCCAACTACTCCGTTTAATCAGAGTAGTTCATGCAACATAGATTTCTAAGTTGTTTGAGCGGCCCCTGCATAAATACGTCGGGAAACCCCGCCGATCTCTCCTATGAGCCCTCCACAGCACGCGCAAGAAAATGCCATTTTGAATCAAGAGTTGCTGAGGTAAGAGCTTTTAACTTTCTTATTTTATGAAAATGCTTGTTAAACTGAGTGTAAACTAGATAAATATTACACAGGGTTGTTGGTGGCCACAATAAATATATTTTTGTCTGCATGTCACAGTGTTTTATACATGACCATGGATGTATAACTCGTTCTACGAATTCGTTCCTCGTTATAATTAAATTGTGTCAACAAATTAACAAATTAAGAATTAATTCACTTAACTTATTATATTCTCATTTTATTAAATTGTGGCTGCATTGTAATTCGTTCCCTCATTTATAATTAAAAACGAGTTAACAAACAATGCGGCCACTATTTTCCTAAAAGGAGGGAATTCATTTTTAATTTGTGACCACAATTGAATCACGGGGCAACGAATTAATGTCGTAGGATTGAATGTAGAATAATGTCTCGTGTAAGCACTGTTTCAACCCTTGGATATCATTAAAACAGCTTGTAAACAGTCACAAAATGTTAAATTTACCTCAGAAAGCCATGAAATGACCATAACCTATATTGTATGCAATACAAATGTCTTATGCAACTATGTCTTATTTTTATAAAGCTAAAAAATAAAGCTAATTTAGAAACTAAATTCTACCTCTAATTCTATTTGGGAATAATAATTTTCGGACTATTTGCAAATAACGTGTAGTTTGCGTCAGATATATCATTAGTCTCGTCTTGGGATTCTTCCTGTAAGTGAATAAATGCATAGATCCGCTTTTAACATGAATTCCGTAGTGGTCTAGTGGTATTGTGGTAGTGCTCATAGTGTCAAAGGTTGAAGGTCCTAATCCGCCCTCAAATTTTTTTTCTTCATTAAAATCAAAGATGTTCAATGAATGTATATTAAGAGCATGGACACGTTTGTGGGCATTTTGTTTAGTGATTTCACCGGAAAGAATAGAGTCCCCATCATGGCATTAAAGCAGCACTAGGTAACTTTTCAACCTTCATAATATATTTTCAAGACTCTTGTGGTGATACATCGACTTACAATAGGTTGAATGACACGTCTGCCATAGCCTGACGGGGTCTGTATCGTTTTTAATCGTACTTTTAAACTTCGGGTTTCGGGTAGTAACCCGAGAAAAAAAAGGACTACAAAATTCGACTGCTTTACGGCATATACGTCACTTTCACCATCACCCCCACTTCCTTTAATTCGGACGTGCGAGGGTTAGCCTATGTCTAAACGGCGTGTACAAGTTTGGTAGGGGCTACATTCTCGCAAGTAAATACATAAGACGTACAAAATCATATTTTAGGATACTGTAACGCGTGTGTCCGGGTGAAAAATACAGATAGCTCACTCAACGCAACTGGAGTCGATGCAAACACGGAGGCGATTGACATCAAATAGCCCGCACTTTATTCCCCGCGGAACCCCCACGAGAGTCCGGCACAAACTTCACTTCAGTCCACAGCATTACCCAACAAAACAAAAATAAATGATTGTTTGCAACAGAAGACAGAAAATAATCCTCACACATGGGAGCTCGAGGCGCAGTGTTCACACACACACACACACACACACACACACACACACACACACACACACACACACACACACACACACACACACACACACACACACACACACACACACACACACACACACACACACACACACACACACACACAGAACGCAGGTGCTCCAACCGGGGCGAACGCTCTTAAAGGGGCCACACTATTTTCCTACTCGTTACAATACCTAACATGTCTGTGATATTTGTTTATTTGTCTTACCTCAAGCTAAAATGCAAATCGACTTTTCAAATTTGAAGATTCATCTATGGTAGCTTGATATTATATTGACGAAATATGGTTATTACCTACCACTCAAACATTGAATTGAAGTATCATATAGATTCTGTAAAGGTATCCAATAGACTAGACTACTATAATGACGCTGGCTTGTAAACGTGAGCATCGCGATCATTTGGCGTTTGAAAAAAAAATTAAACCCATGAAATTATATTCATATGACATGCTGAAACATATGCCACTGTACCTGGGATGAAGACATTTCACACGCGATGCAAGCAGAACACCTGCATGTGAACTCCTGCAGTGTTCAGGGCTATCATAGTTGTCATGCAACAAATGCGCGTGCAATGCATCCCCTGATGCAGGATGACAGTTTACGACAGTAGTAGAGGACAATACTGTTTCCCAACTGTAGGGGGAGCCCGAGAGCAAAAGTTACCTAGTGCTGCTTTAAGTGATATATTTAAGTGCTTTGTCTGTGTGAAGGCTGCACGAGACAAGAGAATGAAAACCCCGCCTGCTTTGATTTGATTGGCCATCTCAGTCATTTTTGATATCGACGAGCGCCGAGGCAGAACACACAGAACGCGTTTTTGCAGCGAGAGCCTTTTTTGAATAGATGTCGGTTTGCAGAGAGCGTTATGCGCGCTGCTTTTGCGCGCCTAGAGCTTCACGCTAGAAGGAGCGCTCTGAGTGCTGAAGTTCCAATGAAATGAATGGAAAGGCGGGTCTTGCGTTGTGGTGACCGTTACCTTGATTAGACTGACAGGACAGCGGTTGCCTAGAGACATTAAGGCTGCCTCAATCAGCTCCCTAGTTCAGTAGTCAGGGCACTGATCAGGGATCAGCCCATTGACTTATGTCCTGATCAGTGCCCTGACTACTGAACCAGGGAACTGATTGAGACGCACCCTTCAAAAACTGAGCACACTGCTATTTTCTAAAGGAAAAAAAAAAACAAGTCAACCAAAAAAGGCAGTGCAGTGGGGAAATTCTAAAACGCGAATAATGAAGCATACTATGTGCAAAAAATCTGATGAGCCCGGAATATGAACACAACACATTCAATTACACGTTAAGCGTTTTTTTATAATGGGTTTCTATGGGAGGAAAACGCTTAACGTGTAATTAAATGCGCTGCGTTCATATTCCGGTCTCTTCCGATTTTTTGCACATAGTATACTTCATTATTATTATATTTCCTGAGTTTGGTCTTTTTAATAACACTGTACATTAAGCCACGTTAAGCGTTTTTCACGTTAAACGTTTTAGAATGTCCCGTGCAGGGCGCCTCTTTCAAACCTGAAAAACAAGTTCTGTGTGAACGGACCTTAATTAAAAATGTTACTTTTAAACGTTACCACTTCATTTACAAAATCTTAATCTCCAACACATGATCACATGCATCTAACATAATAATGTTACATTTACATTTATGCATTTGGCAGGCGCATTTTATCCAAAGCGACTTGCATTGCATTCAAGGTACACATTAATGTTTTGTATGTTGAACTGTTTTATAAATCAATATTACACATTTCTACAATATTACACCTCCAGCTGTAATGTACAAACTCAAAAGTATGGAGATGTCAGACTGACTTTGATTTTCTTTTTCTTCAGAGTTGGTGGCTGTACTGAGTACTACGGAGCAACCTGTCTTGTAAGTCACATGAACTGGATCTGCAAGTTCTGCACATTTTCTTCTGCCAATCAACGCAGCATTATAAGGCATTACAAGCTAAAACACGGACACTATAATAGATCTTGCCCCTTACCTTGCATCTACAATGACTGTTTGTGCTCCTTTAAGACACAAGTTGCTCTTAAAAACCATTTGTTAAAACATGAAACATCAGTGGTTCATCAATCTCAGCCAGCTTTTGCACGTGAATCGCAGTCCAGTGTAGTCACTCATCGGCTACAGTGTGAATTATGTGATTTTTCTGAGCCATGTACCATTAAGCAGTACTTTACTCATTTGGGAGCTCATTTGAAGAGTAAGGAAACTGTTAATTGTCCTTTTGAGCAGTGCCAATTTAAGTCTAGTATTTATTCCACCTTTACTGGGCACAAATCTAGATATCACTGTAATTCTGGTTTAAACAATATAAAAACTGAACTAATTTGTGATCGCAGTCTTGCAGAAACCAGCGAAGAACAAATAGGGGATGTAGTTTCAGTAGATTTTGATGACCCCCCAAATGATGACGATGACACCCCAAATGATGACGATGACCGTGAAGATTATGGAGAATCAATTAGTCACAGACTTGCGTCCTTATTGCTACGTATGCAAACCATTTTGCATGTGTCCAAGTCAGCAACACAAGAAATAGTTGATGAACTGAATGATATAGGTGTTTTAGCAGGAGAGTTTACTAATAGGTCAATTGAGAAAGTGCTAAGGGAACATAATTGCAACACTGACAGCACTGTTTTAACTGTGGTAAAGAAAACACTGCAGGAAACTAATCCTCTTTATTTACTTTTAAAGACTGGACCATTTGGCACTGACCATAGGAGGTCACTTTTTTCAGAAATAATTTTCCTGTCATTGAGCCTGTGGAATATATTTTAGATAATACTAGCAGGAATAAGACATTTGTAAACGTCCCTATATTAAGTGTTCTAACAGAGTTACTTAATAGAAATGAGATTCTAGACAAAGTTCTAGCTGAAGAATCTCTTGCCTCGCAATCTGGTAATTTTAAAACTTTTCGTGACGGCTTATACTTTAAAGAGAATCCACTACTTTCCAGACAGGAGCTGTCAATTGCTATTGGATTGTACATAGATGACTTTGAAATATGCAATCCTTTAGGTACTTCTAGAAAAAAACATAAGGTGTGTGCTGTCTACTGGGTACTAGCAAATTTGCCTATCAAATATCGATCATCTTTGCAATCTATATATCTTGCAGTGCTGTGCAACAGTAATGATATCAAAACATTTGGCTATAAGAAAATTCTTGAGCCACTTATAAAAGACCTACAGATACTTGAAAACCAAGGTCTGTTCATCCAGAGGTTAGGAGCAAGTGTCAAAGGAACAGTGCTTTTTGTCTCTGCTGATAATTTAGCTGCTCATTCACTTGCTGGCTTTCAGGAATCATTCTTTGTTGATAAATTTGGCAGATTTTGTTTAGCAAGCAATAGAGATATTCAGACAACTGAAGTAAGAGATGGGTTATTTCCGCTTAGGACAAAATTAACTCATGAGGCAAATGTTTTGGAGGTTAATCAAAATGAACATTTACAGAATGTAAATGGTGTCAAAAGTGATTGTGTTTTGAACGACTTGACTTACTTTAATACAGTTACAGGGTTCCCACCTGACTTTCTGCATGACCCCTTGGAGGGAATTGTACCTTTTGAACTTGCCTTGTGTCTTAAAAAGTTGATCTCAGATAAATACTTCACATTGGATAAATTAAATTCTGCTATTCAGAATTTCCCATACTTATTCTCTGATAAGACTAACCGCCCCAACAGAATACCCCCAAGTTTCAGAATCAATGGTACAATCGGTGGAAACGGTCATGAGAACTGGACTTTGTTAAAACTTCTTCCACTGATGATTGGTGAACTAATCCCAGAAAATGACTTAACATGGGGTGTCATTCTTAAATTAAAAGACCTAGTAGAACTTTTGGCAACACCATCTTTTACCAATCAGTCACTATGCTATTTGGAAGAAATCATCTCAGTCCATAGGCAGTTGCTCCAAGAGGCCTTTCCAGACTGTAAACTAAGGCCAAAACACCATTTCATAGAACACTATCCCTACCTCATCAGTTGCTTTGGACCTTTGCTGGACTGTTGGACAATTCGGTTTGAGGCCAAACACAGCTTTTTTTAAAAAGTTGTGCGTGATGTGAACAATTTTAAAAACATTTTGTTAACATTAGCCACAAGACACCAGCATATGTTGGCTTACTTCCTTGACATGCCCAGTCTTTTTAAACCACCAGTGGAGGTTGCCAGAGTATCCCTGGTTTCTCTGGATATTTTGGATAACTGTGTTAAAAAGGCTATCAGACATAAATACAAGGATGTAAACACCCTGTCTCTTGCAACTAGTGTTATTCTACATGGCACTAAATACTCTGAGGGAATGTTTGTTTCTGTTGGGACCACAAGCGGACTACCTGATTTTGGCAAAATTCTCAAAGTACTGATTGTGGACAACAAGGTCTCATTCATCATTGAATGCTTTTCAGCCTGGTACTTGGAACACTTCAGATGTTATGAATTGACAAGGAAACTTTCCACAGACCTTCAAGTTGCAGACCCAGAAGAACTGAATTCCTTCCACCCAGTGGCTCCTTACATGGTGCGAGGAAAACTAATGGTGTTACCCAAGGTGTTTTTACTTCACTGAGGTAAGTTTTTATTGTAATCAAATTTATTGTAAAGAATTGTATTGTATGATTTGAGTAATTAATTAATTTCATGCTTTTCTTGCTAGATAATTTTCTCATTTTAAATTTGTTAATCTGTTAAAGGGATACCTTGCATTTTCAAATTTAAAGTTTAAATGGCATTTATTAAACATTGGGCCTTATTTCATCATCTGACAGGGATGTTCAGAGAACTCAGCAGTTAACTTGATCACTACAATTTTATCTTACAGAAAATGGTTGCCAAAAATAGGTCCTTTACAAAAACTGGTCTTAAAATAAATTTAGTTTTATTTGTTTACTTAAATTCTCTATTTAAAACAGAATTAACCCAGTAGTACTCCTCTTCTATTAAGCTTCCAGCATGCTGCTTCACGTCATTCTTGCGGATGATGACATCCGTCGAGTCCAGATTGAAAGTCTTCCAGTGACAGTGGATGAATTGAAGACTACACTCAAGAGCAAGCTCGATCTAGAGGGTGATATTGTTATCCAGTTTCAAGATCCAGAGTTCAACAATGAACTTTGCAACTTGACTGAAATATCTGAGCTACCCACAGAGAGAACAAGGCTGAAGGTAATACTAAAGGTACCACCCAATATGCCCCCCTCTGTATCCTCATTGGATGATAGTTGTTCTGACACGGCCATTGGCACCTCAGCATTCTCTGTATGTTCTCCTTCAAACCCTCGCACTATGCACTGGCCTGACCCTTTTGTCATACCAATTTTCTCTTATGACATTGAACTTAAGCTCAGAAAAGGAAATGAGACTTATGAAAAAGACGGGTCCCTACTTACTGTTAATGCTGCTATGAAAAGAGACATCCTTGACAAAGTAGGAAGTGCTATGTATGAGCACAATGCATATCCAACAGCAAAACAAATTGAGGATGTTGCCAAAGCCCTTGTCGAAAAGCATCCCTGTTTGAGAGAGCCAAGCTCTTCTCATGGGTGGTACTGCTGGAATTTTAGCCTCACTTTTAAGATGGGTAACCTCCGTCAGAAGTACCGTATTGCTGGATGCCCAGAGCTTACAGTCAATCAAAAGAGGTCAACAGACGCATCAACTGGGAACAGGACAATGAAAAAACCAAAACGGTCTGAGCTCAACTTTTTGCCAGATTTTCCTGAAGGGAAGTCTCCAGACTGCCTTGAAAGAGAGAGAATAGCTCTGATGGAGGAGATGAAGAAAAGGAAGAAAGACAGGAAAATTATAGATTCTCTGATGGAGAGCACTTTTGCCTTGCGAAGGAAGGAGATCGTTCATGGTGAGCCTCCTGTGTCTGAAATCAAAGACAGATGGCCAGCACTGTTTTCAAAAAAACAGGTAATTTTGTATTTTTACAAATATGAAGCTTCTGAGTCATTTAAATTTTAGATTTGAATTTGAGTTTTGTTTCAGTGTTTTGTGCATTTGTTGATTTAGGTATTTGTTATTCTTTTTTAGTTTGTTTTTTCCCAGATGCAAAACTATACATTTTAATGGCCTGTAAGAGCCAAAGCCGAACAAATGCAAACATCTTTGCTCAATTTACTACTGTATACTTGTGTATTTATGTATCTTTGGATTTTCTCTTAATAGATTAGTGCTGAGTTTATGCGCCTGGTTTCTACTGATCTCCATCAGTCTTTCTTTGATGGACTCGACAAGTATGTCCCAAGACTGTTACAGATGTACAGAGTGCGAACTAGTAGCAGTTCTGACCTGCGCAGTCTCCTTGAGCCCCTTGATGTACAAGTAAGGATAATCTGATTTAACAAATATTTGATCAGTCGCTTAACAAAAAATAACATTGTTACTTGTAGAAATAGTCAGTCATTGTCAAATCTAATGTAATCAAAAGCTGTTACTGTCATTAGATTATCTGCAGTTCAGTTTAGGGTTTACTGGGTCTGGAAAAAATATATCAAATAACAATATAGTGGGTTAATAGTGGATTATACAGTAAATAAGTTGCTGTAGACACAACACAAATCACTGTGACACATCAGCAGCCTCAGTGTTATCAGAAATAAGTATTATAAGCATGCTTGGTCCTACAGTTGGCTTTATGCACAGATGCACTACTTCCTGAACTTCAGCCAGCTCCTTTGTTTCCTGTCACAGCAACAATAATCAGACACACCTGAATTAATCAGTTTGTCCAATAATGGCAGGCAGGAAACAAAGGAGTTGGCTGAAGTTCAGAAGTAGTGCAGCTGTGCATAAAGCCAATTGTCACAGTGTGTTTACTGTTCTTGTTTTTGTTGTGTGTTGAGACTTCAAACCAGAAGAGAAGAGCAGCTGCGTTGCTTGGACTTCCATATTACCTAAAGGAGGATCCCAACAGTTTCATCCGTGTCTGTGAGGTGCGTGAATTGATTGAGTTTATGACATTGTTAACTGTTGTCACAGTAAAAAAAAAAACATTTATCAAAGGGTTAGTTCACCCAAAAATTTAAATTCTATTATTAATGACTTACCCTCATATCGTTCCACACCCGTAAGACCTCTGTTTATCTTCAGAACACAAATAAAGATATTTGAGTTGAAATTTGATGGCTCAGTGAGGCCTCCATTGGCACAATGTAATTTGCAATCTCAAGACCCATTAAAGCTAGTAAAGATGTTACAAAGTCCATCTCACTACAGTGGTTCTACAATAACTTTCAAATCATTACATCATGAAGCTTCGAAGGATTCATAACGCATCGAAGCTTCATGATGTAGTGTTTTGAAATCGATCATCACTATACAAGTCGTTATTTAGGGGGGTGTTTTGCGCACAGAAACTAATTCTCATCGCTTCATAAAGTTATTGTAGAACCACTGTAGTGAGATGGACTTTGTAACGACGTCTTTAGTACCTTTTATGGGTCTTGAGCGTGTAATGTACATTGTGCCAATGGAGGCCTTTCTGAGCCATCGGATTTACACTAAAATATCTTCATTTGTGTTCAGAAGATGAACTTCTGGAAGTAGAAACTGGTTCTAAGATGTCTTACGGGTGTCGAACGACATGAGGGTAAGTCATTAATGACAGAATTTTCATTTTTGGGTGAACTAACCCTTTAAAGGTTTTAGTAAATTTGCTATTAACTTACTCAGCTACAGGTCATCAAAGAAGTAAGTATTTTTTGAACAGTGGTCCTAGGTGATACCAGCTACCGTCACTTCAGAGTAAAAAAAAAAAACGCATACAGATAAAACAAAACTAATACCTAATATGACAGTAGCCATTGTTTTGAATGATATGAATCACCAAGGACCATGATTTCAAATAAAAATCTTTACTGTTTGTAAACCTGTAAGACCTTCGCTCATCTTCAGAACACAAATTAAGATATTTTGATAAAATCGGAATAAGAAATTACTGAAAGTTTTGTTTTTTTTTGCCCACAAAGTATTCTCGTCACTTCATAACATTAAAGGATTAGTTGACTTTTAAATAAACTTTTGCTGATAATTTACTCACCCCCATGTCATAATTTAATTACTAAATACTTCATTATGTTCTTTAGACTACAGGTTCCGAACAAGAGGCAATAAAAGAAGTTGTTGGTCTTCTCATCTTCTCGACTGAGGAAGGCAGAAGCAGCCAAGCACTACTGGCAAAGGAGATAGTCGATATTGCAGTTGTGCTGGAAGGGAGCATCGTCATACGTGATCTAGGAGATGTGTCAGATGCCTTTTCTACTCTCGTTGGTCTTTTGTACTGCCTTAATATAGACTATCCCAAGGGACTAAGGTACACATTTGAGATGGTCCAGAAAGTTTTCATGGGCATCGGCAGTGGCAGCTGTTCTGCAAAGATTCATGGACTCCGCAACAAGCTGCTTCAAAGCAAAGTGTAGGGCAAGTTACAGAAAAAAAAAGTTTAATTGCAGATGTTCTAAAAATGTTAGTAGAATGACACTGTTTTGTTAATCTGCAATTTAACTAAAGCACTTAAGGCAGTAAGCTGTTCTATATTTCTATTTTTATATTTCTAAAATCTTCTGAAATTTTATATTTCTATATTTACAATTCTTTTATCTACTATAACTAGTTTGCATATTGCATATTTTTTAAGATAAATGTAAATGTACATGTTATGTAATATCAATTTCCAGCTGCTTACTGTTATCAAAACATTTCAATTTAACTACATCTCTTTTAAAGGGATAGTTCACCCAAAAATGAAAATGAGGTTTTTCTGCTTACCCCCAGGCCATCCAAGATGTAGGTGTGTTTGTTTCTTCAGTAGAACACAAATGAAGATTTTTTTTTTTAACACCAACCGTTGCAGTATCCAGTTGTATAATGCATGTCACTGGGGCCTGTTTAGAGTATGACAACTATGAGAGTAAAACACATAGACATACGAATCCATATTAAACCCTGCGACTTGTGACGACACATGTCTTAAGACACAAAACACTGAGCAGTATTTATGCTATTATTTTACCTCTGATGAGATGAATGTCTGGTCTGGTCTGAAGAGCACCATTACTTCCAGCGAATAAGGTCAAAATACTGCGTGATCATAGATATATATACATAGATTCTTCATTCGACCGCTCCACGCAGGCACTAATGAGGAATCTATATATATATCTATGATCACGGCAGTATTTTGACCTTATTCGCTGGAAGTAATGGCGGTCTGGAGACCTGATGACATTCGTCTGGTCAGAGGTAAAATAATAACAAATACAGTTCGGTTTCTCACAGGAACCGATGGTTTCGTGTCTTAAGATATCAATGTGTCATCACGAGTCGCAGGGTTTAATATGGATTCGTATGTCTATGTGTTTTTTACTCTCATAGCTCTTATACTCTACTGACACCATTGACATGCATTATACAACTGGATACTGCAACGGTTGGAGTTAAAAATCTTAATTTGTGTTCTCCTAAAGAAACAAAGACACCTACGTCTTGAATGGCCTTGGGGTAGGCAGAAAAAAACCCCCATCACATTTTCATTTTTGGGTGAACTATCCCTTTAAGGCAGTAAGCTGTTCTACGTTAAGGAAGATTTTTTTATTTCTATATTTACAGTTCTTTTGTATACTGAAGCTCATTTGCATACTTTTTTTAGGTAAATGTTCATGTAACGTTATGAAATGGCAATTTTCAGCAGTAAAAAAAAAAAGCAATTTAACTACAGCACTTTAGGCTTTTATATTTCACAACAAGAGAAATGTGAATATGAAATGTAATTTTGTAGCTATTTTGTCGATTTTTAAATGAAAATAAAAAAGTAAAATAGCATTCTGCTATTATTCTGCAAAGTCTTCTATGTCAATGAATCATTTTTATGTAGTAGTATTAGAAAACAGAAACTTGAGTTGTGTGGGCAAATTACGCAGTTCAGTCTGTTGCATGAACTTAACATTCCAACTACAACTAACTATTCTTGAAAAAGTAACCTGGCTGCCTTAAAAAAATGAGTTGATTCAACAAAATGCGTAGTTAAGCCAATTTTTACATTGTTGGCACAACTATTAATTATAAATTGACTCAACAAGATACTTAGTTTAAACAACTTAAGATGGCAGAAAAGGTTGTTGGTGTAACTCATTGTATGTTGCCTCAACTGGGATTTAAGTTTATTGAACTTTTAATGTCTTGTTGGAGTAACTAATAAACTTTTTCATTAAACTTTTAAATTAAAGTTGCTCAGACTATTTTGTCAGCTTCATCTTTCTAATCCCAACGATTAATTTTATTTTTAAGGAACTCCAATAAATGTGCAAACAACTTAAGTTTCTTAGCTAGCTTAACACAAAATTTCAAGGCAGCCAGGTTACAAATTATTTTAAGTTGAATGAGCTTGTTCGTTTTTACAGTGCAGCTAGTGTTTTATGTTTAACTTTTATTAGTCTGCAGATAAATATAGAAGAATAGTCTTGATAATATTGTTTTAAAATGGGAGAAATCACTGCCTATTCCAAATTTACAGGATTCGGTTAGATTTTTTTTGTCTGTAGAACAAAATGTATAGCATAAAAACAATATTTGCAACTATATTTTTTTAGGGCTAAATGGTTATTAAGGATTTTGTTGCAACGCATAACAGAACATAAGGGAACTCTCAAGTAACTAATGGAAAATACTTAATGACAGCCTCAAAGTTCCTTTAGTAGACCCTTAGCTTTTTTCTTGCAACCCATGTTTCACTAAGGCCGTATTTACTAGGGCTGTAATCAACCAAAGAAAATCTTGGCCGACTGAAGTCCTGAAATTTTAGACTAAAAATCACGTTAGGAAAAAAAGTCTGTTGGCTATGACAGCGTTGCATCACGTGCACCTGCGCAATATCATAGTGTTACGGGTGTGCAGGCAGGAACAGGCAAAGACAGGTAGTAGAATACTCAAACAACGTTTAATACTAAGAAGACTCAAATATAACAAAGAAGCACACCTAACATATACGTACACAAACGAGATCGGACAGAGACTGAAGGAATGGGAGGAACTTAAATACAAACACAGATGACTAACTAACGAGGGGCACAGGTGACACAGATGAGGGTAACTAAGGAAACAGACAAGTGGCGGGAAACTCAGACAAAGGAACATGTGATAACTGAAACCAGGAAGTACAACAAACAACAGAGAGACAGAAAGAAACTGAGACACATAGCCTATGATTTCCGAAAATATAGTACTATGTTGTCAACTAGTGATATCATCAGAATCTTTGAGGAATATGCAACATAATTTAGACAATTGTTTTTGTCATATGTATTATAATAACTGCCATACACTTCAGCATAATTTCAGCCGCTCTGTGCAGCTTGAACATAGGAGCTCAGCTCAGCTTCGTGGCTGAGACACGAACAGACTATTAACTTAAAGCTTTTACTCTTAAACACAAAAGGCACGTCCACTTTAATAAAAAAAGGAATATTTATTAAACGAGCCAGATCAAGAGCAGAAACTAAATAAAGTGCATAACTGAAAAATAAAGCATAGGCTCAAAACTAATACAAACAGCGGGCACAGCGCATTAGGCTCCAAATAAAAACTAAAATAATAAAGTGCCCAAATCCAATAAATAATACTAGAAATAAATTTGCAGTTTGCACAATAATAAAAGGGACGGGGCAACTCAAAACAGATGGGGCAACCTAAAGCAGACAAGTTAGCTTACCGTTTTTACCGACCTCTAACCGACGTAATTTCCCCATGTCGGTTATTTCGGTTTTAGTTACGTGACTGCTCCCCGTCAGTCACATCAAGTGCAGTTTGCAGGCACACAGAAAGATGCAGGACTTAGGAGCAGTTATCTTTGTTTATAGATGCTCAGAATTACTGTGGTAATTGCATGTTTTACACAGTTTATACACGCAAGTTAATCGCCGTTCTTATATGCGCTGATACACACACAGAGACAGCGCTCGCAAGCCCCGAAGCCAGATCACTTTCACTTGCGTCCTCATGAAGTTTGTCAATTAAATTTGTTTAAAGGCTTGTCAGTTTGAACATTAAAACGATTGTGCACTATTCAAGAACAACGTTATGGAAAACGTCTCCCTTCAGTGCTCATGAGCTGTTTTCTGTTACCCAGAGCCAAGCCGTGTCTCTGACAGCGCGCGCCCTGAAGCCAGATCACGTTCACTTGCGTCCTCACAAAGCTTTGTCATTTGTATGTGTTTTAAGGCCTGCCCGTTTGAACATTGAAGCGATTTTAGTCCATCAGATGTGTATTATGTTGAACTAATGCCTGATATATTGTGACACACGAACACCCAGACAGTAGCTCGCACATCACGTGAAGATCGCGCGCGGAAACGCAGTGTCAACGCTGCCCTGTGATTTATCACTAAAGTAGCTTAGAAACTCGAAACCGTTAGATTTTAATACCTTTGAAGTAATCTTCATAATTAATAGAGACGTATGACTAATTCACACACACAATCACGCTCTCGTTAATGCATTCAAATAAACGTAATGTAGGCCTACTGTGCAAATTTATCTGATGTACAACAAACAGAAATCTGCCCCATAGACAATAACTGCTGAAAGTGAACCGTTTCCTTCAAGTATTTCAAAATCACAAAGAAATGCACTTTCATAAGAAAAAAATATCCCACCTTTAATAGTAGAAAATATTTACAGTAAAAACATTATCAGTGAACTATGAGGGCAAAAGAAGAAGAGCAAAATAATCGTTCATTAATCGTAATCGAGGTAAAATGTTCAATTAATCAAGATTTTTATTTTTGGTCAAATCGTTACAGCCCTACAGTGTACGTCAGACCACCTTTAATATTTTCTATTACTCGAATATTGTAGTACAGCTCTATAGTTTAGTAATTGTTAAACATGTGTTTAAAAAAAAAAAAAAAAAAAAGTGTTTTAAGTTTAGAAACATTTTGAGTTCCCCCCTCTCTTGCCTCACAGTGGTTTGGTCCACCACGCACCTACAAACACAACTCCGGTGGGAAAGAACAAAATTCTTCAGTAGTTGTGGAACTCAACTGACTTTTATTCACTTTAAACATCATATGAAGTGATTATTTTCTCTTTAATACAGACGATGCTGAGTTATTACTAAATTAGCAATGACAAAAATTATAATAACCGATGTATTATGATTCCAATATGTTAGCTATTATTGTTTGGTAGCTTGTTTTAAGTCACCCACTACAACTAACATGGTGATAAGCCTATGTGTGAACTGATATTAGGCTAATATTGTAGATCTACCGCTGCGTTGGGTTTTGCTCAATACTATGATAATTTAATAATTATATTACAGCGTGGGGAATCTATTATAACTCGTATTTAAACACCTATTGTTGTGTGTGTTGCCAGATAAAATTACAGAGAAAAGAAAAACAGAAAAGATCATTCAGTGCACCAATACGCCACACATATCCTTATAAGTACAATGTTGGCTGTTTTATTTGTGCCTTTGAGAAATGTTGTTTATTGTCCCCCTCAACTATTAGATGAAATGTATGCCCATGTCTGCAAAGACATTTTTGTGGCACTATGACGTCATAATTCTACACTTTTCAGATCCTGACGTTTTCTTGGCTCGTTTTTTTTTTTTGGAATAACAAGGACGTTTTGAGTTTTGAAACTTATAGGATATATTTATAGTATAACGACTACTTAACTGTCAAAAGATCAAGGACGTTTTTAATTCTCAGTTCATGACCCCTTAAATGTTACACAAAATAATTTTGTTTAGGCTACATTTAAAGGAACACGCCACTATTTTTGAAAATTTTCCAACTCCCCTAGAGTTAAACAGTTAAACAGGCGCAATGATATTACCAAGCTAGGTAACTTCCAACGTTGGTTATCTTGACAGACGTTAGCCTGTTTTCAGGCGCTGCGTAATATCATTGCGCCTGCTGCACCCATGGAACGGCAGCAAAGTTCCTTGATTATTACGCAGGAATGAGAGGAAAGTTCCTAGCCATATCGGCCTAGAAAATCGCAACTTTTCATTTTCCGTAGGTCTTAGTACACGATGTAACTACAGAAGGGTCGAGTTTTAAATAGGAAAAATATCGAAAGTCTTTGGTAATTTTTGAGTGAGATGCTAATAGTCTAATCAGATTCAATGATCTATGCTAAGTTATGCTAAAAGTGCTACCGCCAGTGCTAAAACTCAACTGTTTAAAGTCCCAGTGAACCGGAAGTTGCAACTGACTTTATTTCAGTGCTGTGACGTATTTCCAGGTGAAACGGAATATTGAATAGAGGGCAGGGTTTTACTTCAGCGCTCCTCCTCTCCAACTCGCGCTCATAGCAGACTAACGGATGGAGGGGAGTGGTTAAGGATATTCAAACCCAAGCCGGCGCATAGTCGTCATCGGAAAGGGAACGCCATTCAAGACCGGAAGTTACTTTTCAAATTTTGATTAAAGATTACCGCGGCAAACAATTTTTTTCTGTGTATTAACTTGCACGGATTAGTTGTTCACCCTAAGACCTATGTGGGCTAACAAATTAAATAAGATCGATTTTGATTTCATGAGGACTTTAACTCTAGGGGAGCCTATTTTTCAAAAATAGTGGCATGTTGCTTTAATGCGCGACATGTCATTGATTTCAGTACAGGTTCTGTAAATTTTAAAAAGGGATCAAAAAATTACTGAGTTCAGCTTTGAAAATGAAACTAACCTGTTTGTTCCTCGGTGTCTTCTTGTTTTACTCTGAATGTTTCTTCTTCATCAATCTTCATTTCTTCTCTCTCTTCTTTAAAAAATGTTATCTTTGTTTGTTCCTCAGTTTCTTCTTGTTTCACTGTGAATGTTTCTTCTATCTTCATTTCTTCACTCTCCTCTTTAATAAACGCCATCTTTATAATAGTGTCACATGGATCTCAGCTGCTTCACCAAGAGTTTTTCTGTGGGTTTGGACACTTTCATGATTAAGATGAGAATAATTAACAGAAAGAAAAATAAATTAAAACTAAATCTCTGGGTGCATCTCAATCAGCTCCCTAGTTCAGTAGTTCAGCGCACTGGTAAGATAATCAGTCAGAGTGAGAGTTAATGGATTTAAATTACCTGATTAGACAAGCACTAATTCAAGGGGGCTTGGCCATGGACCCCCCTCCAGACAGAGAGATATGGACTTGATAATAGCGTGTAATTTTTCAGACTCAAACCACTGTTGCTTCTGCTACCAATTGCTTTTAGAGGGAAAAGCTGCCCAACACTGCTGGTCTAGGATCTGTTTCCTTCGTAATAATAGCATATTATTAGCGAAAAAAGATCCAGTGCATGTCTGCATTACCGACGTGTTTTCGCTTCGGTGAGCAATGTAGCCAATTACAGACATGTTTGTTGATTTCTTAAACGCAATGACCAATCACAAGTGTTGAAATTAGAATCCACTCACCGCTCAAGTTTTTGACAAGTGCTGAGTTCTACACGCGCGCAAATCCTCTCTAACAAAGGGTAGACATTCTGTAAATAAGAAATGTATTGTGTCGTCAGCATCACTGATTAATATAGCGGAACTTTATGGGATTGCATTCATTGAATGAGTGACAGCTTTTAGTGATTATAAAGGGAGCGCTCTTTGAGCACTGTATGTGTGATATTAAAAGTAATATTAATAGGTCAATAATATATTAAGAAAGTGTATACATTTGTTGTTTACCATTCTTGACAAGCGGCCACATACATGCTTCAATACACAGACCATTTCCACATATAAATACTGGATTCACGCTCAAAATTGTGATGACTGACAGTGATAAATATGAAATCAGGCTCATATAAATGTCAGGGAAACATGATTCCTGGCTGCACGTCAATATCATGGATCAATGGATCTTTGGTAAATTGTAAGGAACACTATATTGAGTCCAACCTTTAGTTTAAACTGATAACCGTTTGTTTTACTTGTATTTTCTCTTATTAATTCCAGTCATGCAGCAGCAGCTCTTCTGCTAGTCAGTCCCGGCTGAGGTGGCGTGCTCCGGCGGGAAAGTCGTTGCATACCCTCTACAGATGATACTACAACAGTGATATTTAACCAATCTGTTATTATTGTGGAAAGAATCACGCTTTGGGGGATATTCGTGGTCTGTTGGAAGTACCGTGTTGATGCTTTTACACTTTTAAACGTCCTTTTAATGTTTGATGGTTCAAGGGTGAGTATAATAATATCATCTTGTTGTACCAATTATTAAAAAAAAAGTTTTATTGCGTTCATTGAGCGAGCCTTCACTGATTGTTTACAGCTTAAAGGAAGTTACACCCATAATTCGCGCAGAGCGTCATGTGGTGTTGGAATAAGGTGGATAGGCAGTTCGTGAATTCGTGTTATTGACCAACTGATTCACGATATAGGGAGCGAAATGAGACGCACCTTTTCTGTCACTCGTATGAGCTTTACTGAACCTAACGTACATTAATGTTATTAGATAAAGTATTACAATGTTACATTTTTGTACTGCTCTCTATAAAATCGTCTGAACGGGTTGTCCTGATTTAAAAACTTTATATGATTAAAAACACCTTACTTCAGGGGAAAAACAGACGCAGGGAGACGCGGTGCAGTCTTATGACGTCACATCAAAGACCAAAATAAAAGTCTTTTACACACGCTAAAATAGTTGACATTTACATACAGAAAACACACATAGTAAGATGAATTTAATACATGAATCGTAGATTCTCAACGCTATCAGTACCATTGAGCTTCTGGCTTAAATCTAAATGCAAACAAGAGAAACTCTCAACTCATAATATATTATGAATTGCAATATTATGAATTGCAAGTATATTCTGAATCAGTAAAGTCAATAAACTTGGTTACATTTACAAAGGATTAGAAAGAAATCTTGAATGTTTTAAACTCATAACAAATGTGTAGAGCAACATGGTTTTAGAGAGTTCTAACTATTGGGTCTGTAATTTATTAACTAAAACTGAATCACAATAATCTTAATTTACCTTATCGTACCAGTTACCTTATCACAATGTATTTATGCATCTTATTCCATTTCAACTTCTACCCAGAATATAAGTACAGTAAATAAAAAAATAAAAAATGGCCATGACTATAAAGGATATTACATTGATGGTGGGTTCAAAACAATTGTCTGAATGGAACACGTAAATTAAAATGCTTAAAATCATTACTTCTAAATGGTTATGAAATCTCAAGTTCAAATTCAAGAAAGCTTTATAGTCATTCCGCTATATGGAGACATACAAAGGAATGAAATGGCGTGCCTAACAGGGCCACGGTGCTGCATTTAAACATATAAACCTACAACTTTTAACCGAAAGTATAATTAGAGTAACAGTATAGTGAGACCGGAGGCATCACTCACACCTCCTCAGATCGCATAATTTTGTGAAAAAATGCTCTTATAAATGTGACGTAATTGCACAAAGCAAGGTCCATAAAGACATGGAGTCAGCAGTGTGAAGATCAGAGGACTGAGCACACAACAATAACCTTAGAAAATTAGGGAAATTTCCTTTCACTAACAAGCTACAGATTACAAAAAAAAATAAAACTGGTCTATATCAAAAGAAAAAAATAAATGACATTTTAATGATCAATTTTCATGTACAGATGCATAACAAATCAAACTCATATTAAAAATGATTTATAAAAATAAAGCTATTGTTACATATGTATTAATTTGCTGTCTCATTTCAAAAGGAATTTGTGTGTGTGTGTGTGTGTGTGTGTCTGTCTGTCTGTCTGTCTGCTTCATGTACAATCTGTTGGAATTAGATTTTAACCTCTTATTAACTGCGTGCAAGAAGGTGTCTCAAATCCCCAGCTAAGCTTAAAAGAAAATCTGCCTCGATTCGTCTAGCATTCTCGATTAATAGCATTCAGGACACAGTGCTGATAGTCAGACATATCTGGCTTAGCCCTTCTCTTCGGAGCCAGAGTACGGCAAGAAGATGTTTCAGGTGTGCAGGGTAGTGGCATATCAAGGGAGACAGGAGATCCAGGTTGTGTGGTGTTGGCCTGGGTTTGGGTCAGTGACAGTTTGCCTTTTGGGATAAACAGGAAACACTCAGTCGGGTACTACTTCAAATTGTCCCAAAATGATTGCCAACAGTAATATCTAATAAATTATCTTACCACGTCTGGAAGAGGAACATTCAGCAGAGGAGTGGAATGCCTTCTATCACTTCCATGGTGTGATCGGTGACCAGAAGAGTTGGAGAGCTTGCTTATAGGACTATGATTATCTTCTACAACCAATTTAGATCATTCTGATGTTGAGAACAATGGCACTCCCTCTCATGTGGTGTCGCTGAACAAACCTCCACAGCTTTTTCCACTGTGCAAGAGTGTAATGATTGCTACACAACATATCTTTCACATTCAGAATCTTCTGAGGATGAATCTGGCAGCTGTCTACTCCAGGCCAACTGGTCAGTATGATCCATGGATAATTCTGCAATACAACCAAATACGAATTGAAACTATTTTATTTATATTTAAGCTTTATATTTGCCAGTTATCCTGGCAAACGGACAACTTTATTATGCAGTGTGATTATTTACACTACAATATGCAATGATGATCTGTCATTCATACTAACAATACTGCTCTCTTTCTGTTCAACACTAGTCTATTAAAGTAGTTGTCTCTACTTTAGAGAGTGGTTTGAACAGTGGTAGCAGGGGCTTGGTTCTACAGGATTTCAGAAGGCTTTGGAAATGCCTGCAAACCTGTATTCTTACCTAGATATACAACAGTGAAAAGGGTATTAATACATCACTCTACACACTATTTTGTGATGAACGTGTTATTGGCAAACACTTTAGAAAAACCTGATTTCTAATAGGTTCAAGGAATGTATTCCCTTCACTAACTGTTGAGACATCATCTTCTGCCCTGAAATTATTACATAAATGAGCTTGCTTTTTGCATGTAAAACAATGTATAAACAGGGTTCCCACGCTTCTTGAAAGTACTTGAAAGTCCTTGAATTTCAGACACATGGATTCAAGGCCTGGAAAGTACTTGAAAACAAACATAGGTCCTTGAAAGTGCTTGAATTAAGTGTGCACTACATTTTGTTAGAGTAGCATTACATTTACATACACTATTACAAAAATTGGCCTTAATGCGCTGCCAAAGCCAGAAAAAAGTGGGAAAAACCTGAAAAAATGGATTGTGATCACGTGCAGTCAGCTCTGCATAATGAGCACATAACGTGGAGCTTTTTAACAGGCTTAGTGCCAGGGAAGTGCAAATTCAGTGATGCTTGGCTCAGTGTTGATCTACATAAAAATTGGTTTACAAAGTTCCAACGTATAACGCTTAATAAAGTGGTGTTTATCAGCGCAGCACTCCTTTGTTTACAGAGGTTATTGGGGAAACCAATATATTTCTGCTGTTGCATGAGCGCCATCTACTGTCAAAGAGTGAAATTGCATTTTCAGCGCGCCAGTTGGTTTGTTCAGACTAATGCATATTAACCCATATTTTTACACAGCTTACACAGAGTTGTAAATGTTAACTGGTGGATCGATGAGAAGCTAATGTGCTTTTATAACATATCTAGAATATTAAGTTTTATTAATATATTTATATAAATATAAAGTTGTATTAGTATTAATATAAAGTAAGTCATTTTATGGTTTAGGATGTTTCCACAAACACTGATCTCACCCTGTGCAGGTCTTAAAAGCCTTAAAATAGATTTATAAAAAGATACCATGTACAGGTGATTAATAAATAATTTAGCATATTTTTTTCATGTATACAATATTATCTCTATATTTTGATGTTTTAATGAAGTAATGATTTATAAAAAAGAAAACTAAAACCAGTGTGAAATAAATGTTAAAAGCAGGAATTGTTAAATGTTGTACACTCTCTTGTACACTCCACCAGCCTTTCTCCTCATTAGATTTTTTAAAAAGTCGCATGCCCCTAAAATTTTATTTAGTTGTCAGTTTATGCCTTAGCGTTACTGCAGTAATGATAGACACAGGTACAGTAGGTATTTGATATACTGTGCAGATTGGCAGTAACACATCCACCTTTAACGTATTTATTATGCATGATTTAAAATAAAAGGTGCTTTATAAAGTCCTTGAATCTGGTGTGCATGAAAGAGTGGGAACCCTGTATAAGATACTTTTGACTACATTTATGCACTTACCTTCAATATAATCATCATATTTTCTCTTTTTACAATACTTTGTTTACTTCCTGTTCTTATCTGTCATAGTTGTGGTACTCTCATAGTCAATTTTGGCTGATGACGTGTAGTCATAGAGCTCACAAGCTTTCTCATTTAGAAATTAAAACAAGTTAAATACTAATATAAAGTAACGTGAGCCCCAAATCATAGTAAGAGAGTCATCTTACCTGATGTCATTTTTATCTTCAACAGTTGGAACATGAGTCAGTCCTCTGTTGGGTCTAAGTTTTGTTTACAGACTGATTGCACCTGGGTCTTTGGCCATTGCACAACATTATCTTCCAGGATCCATTTTTTTTGGGGGGGGATGCTTCAAAATGTTTGTCATCCTCAATCTAAACAGCCCTTGCAAAAAACATGTCTGAAACTAATACAAAAGGACAACTTTAAAAAAGCCCACTGCCCACCCAAAAAAAATCTGTGATTTATTCTATAACATGCAACAAAGGGATGATGGCATATCCTCCACTATGTGGTAGACAAACAGCTTTTTTTCAAGTCCTGGATTTGTAGTAGCTGTGTTTTAGCCATGCTGTGGATACTTTCAATAAAGACAATGTTCAGGAGTTGTGACTGGCAAGGCTTTTTCAAAGAGGTTGGAGGTTTGACGATCTGGAAAGACACTGCAAACCAATTTGCCATCTGGTAATTTTTTAGTCATGAATGCAATGCTAAAATCACTCCCTCTGCTTTACTGACAATGGCTGCAGTTGCCTTTGCTTCTGTTTCCTTTTTTTTGAGCACACTCCTTCCCTGCACTGTTAACGATTTTCTTGTATTTTTACAGTACATTATTGGCAGCACATTTGCCAGCAAGTTACTGTATTTTGATTTACAGTACACAGGATATTTTTACCATATTTTGCTATTTTGGTCTGCCTATGATGTAATTATATGGCATTGTACTGTAATATCTATATACATTACTGCTAAATTTAACTATACTTTTCAAAATGCCAACCAATAATATTATATTAGAATTATACATTATGCAGTTATTACAGTATATAAATCTATAGGAAGCAATATAAGAATACTATATTAGAATACCTGCTGATCAAAAGACAATCCAAACAATGTTCAGCATTTACAGGCATGGCTGTTAGAGGGATGAAAATTCTGTCATTTACTCACTTTCAAGTAGGTTCCAAACCTGTATACATTTATTTCGTCTGTTGAACACAAAAGATGATATTTTAAAGAATGTTGGTAATCAGACAGTTGAAGTAGCCATTGATTTCCATAGGAGGGAAAAAAATACTATGGAAGTCAATGGGTGCTGTCAACTGTCCGATTACCAACTTTCTTTAAAATATATTTTGTGTTCAGCAGAAGAAAGAAACTTATACAGGTTTGGAACAACTTGAAGGTGAGCAAATGACAGAATTTTCATTTGAGTCAACTATCACTTTAAGTGTGTACAAAAACATACAAGAAAAGAGAACTTAAGGATTGGGTTGGGTAAAAGGATGACAAGTGAGCAACAACAACTAAAAACCCAACAAAAACAACAAGTGTCCCACTAACAGTGGGTGGTGGGTGCAGGCTTCAATTTGAAGTTTTCCATTCAAACTCCATCAGGAACCGAATAAAACTATTGACATATGGATTGATGGCCGTCACCTTCCTCTGCACCACCCTCTTGGTCCTCTTGCTGACTCCCTGTCTGACAGTACACTTCACTATCTGTCTGGCATTTTCATCTTCAGGGTTGATTCTGACCAGGAACCTGTTAGCAACATCATATCAGTCAATAAATATGCTTTAAAAAATTCCTCCCGTCCTCCAACATTTAATTCTTACTCAACTGTTGCACACCCGATTTAATTACAATACAAATGTGAAATGCAGAAAGAAATTCACTTGCCTCTGAACAAGCTCTATAGTCAAAAGGATTGCCCTCAATGGATAGCATCCTGGATGCTGTCATGATTGAATGTCCTGAAAATGAAATAATTCAATTTTAATTACCTACAATGTTTTATCCTGAAAACAACCTTATGTTATCAAAGTCCATGCATGACTTCACTCCATTCTTAAATGGTACAATTAACATATTACTGTTTGTGTTTTTGTCCTACAAAATACTGTAATAGTTAAAAGACATAGCTAAAAATCGTGATGCTGTATTATTCTGCTTGTTAAAAATTTATTAGCATTAACTTACAATATTTATCTTTGCATGAGACTGTGCGTGTGACAGTGATGCATGCGCATACATGTCAGTCATCGGGCATTGCACGTCAAGTTCGTAGAGAGCTTTATTCAGTCCATTCAAATTCTGATTTTGGCTGCCTCTGAAATGGGTTAAACCATATATTAGGCCAGTGGTTCCCAACCACGTTCCTGGAGGACCCCCAACAGTGCACATTTTGGATGTGTCCTTTGTCTGACACACCCACATCAGGTCTTGGAGTAGCTACTAATGAGCTGATGACCTGAATCAGGTGTGTTTGATTGAGGAGACATGCAAAATGTGCACTGTTGGGGGTCCTCCAGGAACGTGGTTGGGAACCACTGTATTAGGCTACCTAAGAAGTTCAAGTAATAGGCTGCTCTAGAAATCCGCTCTCATTGAGATGTGCATTTAATGCATGGACAGAGAAAGCATGGACGCCTGCATTTCATCTGACGGTACGCACAATAGTTTTTTTATTTAACACTATAAAGTTAAATAACCATATAGCCTAACTATTACACACATTTCTAGACGTTTTAAATGTTTTTAAATCTGAAAACACCAAAAAGGAACGAAATTGTCAGACATCCATTTAGCACATGTTCACAGAGGAAAACAATTGAAAACAGCGCTTGTTGTTCTTTCAATATACTGTCTGTTTATTTTACTGACTGAGTAATCGCTTCAGATGATTCAGTGAGAGAGCAGTCCAAATTAATTCAAGTGGATTCCGGCCGTTGTGCAAATGCGTTTGACCCATTGAAAATTTAGAACATAGGCCTAATTTAAGCGTCAAAATGTGCGCACTGCCCAGTTCAGTTTAACTTCTTGAACCTAATGCTGTTAAACTGAATATACGATTTTTTTTTTCCCTGGGCCTCGCACATCATGTTCGCACAGAGCCTCGCACCCCCCTTGCGATGGGCCTGGTTGCAGTGATCTAAACATTAAAACAATATGAATCAAAATACAGATTATGAAGTAACTACTATACATAAAACATGAGTATAATGAGTACAACTCGTCAAATACGGTCAGCGATAGTTCTCTTAAAGAGCACCTATTATGGCATTTAAAATGTTCCAAATATTGTTTTAGAAGTCCCCAACAACAGTTTTGCAATGTGTGTGTGTGTTACCACTTGGGATCGATCACTTGCGTGTCGCCTGGCTGCCGTTTCTCCGTAGCTTGCTAATCTCACTATTTGGGGGATTTGAACACATATTAATAATAGTTAAAAAATATATATCTGGTCATCCTTCATAACGCAGTCGATATTTACAATACATATCGTCTGTAAACTCTCGCGTTACCAAGGCAACGACTGACTTGACATATAACGTATGAACATTATCGCAGCACCACAGTGGATTACGAAACCATATCCGTACCGGCCGGCTCGGATCAGCACGGAATGGAACGGTTAATAAACAAAGAGAACAGTTTGGTCCAATGGAAAAGCGGCTTCACTAGTCTTGTATGTTCTGTATCATTCTGTATCATCTTAGGAAACTCTGGCTCATATGTTTTTGAACTGAAAACGAGCGCCATTTTATTAAGTCCAAATACAGCGCAAAACTCTGTTGGGAGTGAGTAATTTGTTAAATGTGCTCGCGCCTGATTTCTGTTAGATATAGCCTACGCACTTCATTGCTGTTCATACTGGTTAAATGTCACAGGATTTTATAATAAAAGAAATGGGGTATGATGACGTGTAATGGTATGGTAGTGGTGTCCCATTTCTTAGGGGAATATTTTCATCCCTACTCCTTGGCACTCTGTTTCAAGGGGCAAGGGGAACAGGTAGGTGTAGGGGTAGGGGAAGGCGAAGGGGTATAAAATAGAATTGGGATTGGGCCTAAGTCTTCAAATGCTCATCCTTGGGCAGATGAAAAAAGTTTGCTTTTGAGTCGCACTTCAGAACACAGCGTCTCGTCGCCATGATGTTTTCTAGTTTTCACTGGTGTCTTGGAGCGCAATAAGTGGGCGTATCGTATTCAAATAACTTGACAAGTTGACGTCATCTAGTCAGAGAAAAAGCTTCGGTCTTCTAACGATTCTTAAAAATGACTCAGAGTCGACTCTTACTTTTGAAAGAAAATAACTATATACACGGTGCACTGTCATATTTCAAACTTTGCAGGATGTTTTTGTTCACTTAGATCTATGTTACACACTACATGAAAGGTAAATTTCAAAATTCCATGATAGGTGCTCTTTAAAATACTTTTCCACTGCATATTTTTTTATTATTAACAAAGGAAAGTTTTTTTAAGAATTGTTTTCACATATTTTTGTATCTCTAACTGATTTGTTCAAATTGGTCCAGTATTGACCGTGAGTCCGGGACCGCTGCAGCCATTATCCGGGAAACATACTGCACATCTTTATAGCAGTTTGAGCAGTCAATGTACGTCTATTATAATACAATAGCCTAAGTTCTTGCTGACAGGCTCGGATCGGACATTAGGGAAAGGATCCCTACAGAGATAGACATTTTTGTTATCATAAAATCCTTCAATTCCAGACTCCATTAGCAAATGCAGTAACTTACCTCGCAGACCATCATAAAACACACTACGTTACATTCAAACTCGACAGAAACAAAGTAAAACTCACAAAAACAATCTTGAATTGTTTTCCACTGTTCCAACAATCACCATGTCTGGTTTGGTCGAAATAAACCAGGAAATTCAGTTATATTTGAAAATGTCAGGACAAGCAGCAGGAAACAGCGGGTAAATAGACATCTAATAAGTTAACTCTGTAACGGTGTTTTTGCAACGTTCACTAAACGTCCACACTATAGCGTAAAATCCTTAAACCTAATTATAAAATAAAAAATGAACTTACCTAACTTCCAGATATCCACCGAATGAGACATCCAGATATCCGTGAATGAGCTGCTGCAGTTGTGTTCCGATGTCAGTCAGGTGGCGCACTTTCGCTGTTTACAGCAGTCCTGTATTATTGCCTGGCATATTACAGCCTAGTTACAGCTAAATTACAGCAACATAAAAATATACTGTAAACTATTCCGCTCAAGCAAAATTACCCAGAATGCAATTTACAAATTTCAGTATTTTACTGTAATATATAAATGCAGTATTATACTGTAGGTTTTTTACAGTAATGTGCTGCTAAATCTACAGCGACTTTTAACAGTGTGCCATACACTTTGCCACTTGCACAAAGGGTTGTGGCTGATCTTCAAAAGCTTCTTAATGGTTTTAAGATGGTTATCAAATGGGAAAGCTGATGTATAATTTAATGAACAATCAAAATATGTAACATCTTCATGGAGGTGTTTTAAAGCATGCACATTTTAGACAGTGAAGTAGTTTCCATAGACCTCAGCGCTACTGACCACAAAATGATTGAGTAGCTTAGTTGCTTAAAGCAGAAACTGGTTTCTCCGATCACAATTTGCAGCAAGAAGGATCGACATTCCAACTGTAAGGCAAAGGAAGTCGTGGTACAAATCCAGGTCCACAATCCCATGGAGTACCACTGGTCCAGAGTATAGCAGAAACTGCCAAAACTCAGTGGCTTTTCCATCTTTCCAACTCCTGAAGGGATCTAGACTTCCTTGCTTCCTCACTGGGCATTGCAGTCCTCGATCTAATGAGTCCATCCAAGAGTTCAGCTCTCTGTCTAGGAGAGTGTCTATGAGGGTTGGAGATATGACACAAGTAATACATGAGTAATACATTAAGTACAAATGAGCTGGGATGCCATCTGGTTGAACTTTTCATCTGTCCTTCTAGGGAATGTATCCTTGCTGTTGAACACTACTTTTCTCAGCCTTTCAACTTCCTCTACACAACTTTCATAGCTGTTGTATCCAGTGTGGCAGATTATGTTTTTAAGGAAAGTCCTTGCTGGAACATCACAAAAAAGGCTTTTATATGCACCTGTATGACTTTTCCATTGAGCTGTATTCCATTTTCCTTGAGGATCCTAATATCTTTGACCAAGTCTTCCAGAAATCTCTGCCAACATGGGCCAGAGCTGGGCAGCACTAGATTTGAATAATGGCACACCATCAACATTAATACAGACAGCAATGTGCTCTTTTGAAGCTGGGCACTGCAAAAGTGTGCTGCAAATACCAGTTTCTAAGCCATAATAAATGTACTCGCTGTTACATCTTTCCTGGCATTCAACTACTTTTGGAGTGTAAAGAAGTGTCTGTGAGTCTTTGGGTAGTTCATTGTGTCCATGTTTATGAAGAATTTGGAGCAGGTTACTGAGGTGTGTCTGATTATTGGTCATTGCCCAATCTGCCAAGTAACTACATAGGTCTAATCCATTTTCTTGTAAGTGGGCATCAGCTCTTTAAGTTGCTTCTTCCATTTTTTTTCCACAAACTGTGAACATTGAATAACTTTCCTGAGATAAATGCAATGTTAAGTGGCATATTGTTCCGCAGCTCAGTGGCTGAGCAGAGCAGACGTTTACAATAGTTTACAATTGAAGCGACAGGGTTATCCAAATAAATTAAAGGTTTTTTATTTCTATATATAAAAAAAAGCTAAACGACAGTGGAGGATGTAATGTAAACGTAGCGGTAGCATATTCTATGCTAATTTCACCCTCACGACATTGACGACATGGCGAGAGATTTCGTGTCACCCCTAGTGATTATGTTAACAAATGTTCAGAAATGGATGTAATACACACAGGCCCAGTTCTGGTGGGGCATTTGGTGGGGCAGCTGTAAAAAAAAAAAAAAAAAAAAAAACACCTATTTGCTGCCTTATACAGTCTACTTGGATGTTCTACTAAGAAGTGCTTTTTTTTTTAAGTTGCCTGCCATCGCCAGTGTTTTTGACAATTTTCACAATTTCATGGCCCCCAGAATATTTTGTTGTTTGAGTATCTGAACATGCAGTATATCAAAAGAAAGAACAGACATTCTTTCTTTTGTTGATATCAAGAATTATAAGTGAAACCAGTGAAAATTGCATTCTTTTTTATAATTCAAGTTTTTATTGTTGTTATCCGGTACATGACAATATATCATACAGAACACATACAGTATACAAATGCTACATATAAGGTCAAGATACAGACAGTGGTTGTAATTATCAACATTAAATTGGGTACTAAATAAAGGAAAAGGGACGAGGAGAGAAATATGAAAAATAAGGAAATAATTAGATAATCTTGATTCTAGGTAGTACAAGATAACGAGAAGGCAAAATTATTGTGTCATATGGACAGACAATGTCACATAAGACCAAAAATGTTCCCAGACAGGTATACACACAGAAACACATGCTCTGTTCTTATAATGCAGTTTGTAAAGCAAATGTTCATATGAGGCTGTCTTTGTCATTATGTTTACCCATTCTTTCAATTCTGGTGTTTTGGGAGTTTTCCAATGTTTCAGAATGACTCTAGCCATCACAGAGACACCCACCATGATCACTGAGAACTCTCCACTTGAAATATTTGGCAGCTGCGCCCTGTCTCCCAAAAGACATAGTTTTGGTGATAATGGTATTATTGTTCCAAGCCATTTGCTCAAAATATTTAAAATTTGGTGCCATAAAGGTTGAATAAGTGGACACTCCCAGATACAGTGGATAAAAGTACCTCTGTCCTTTTGGCATTTCCAACAAGCATTATTATTTGTCAGACCCATTCTATAAAGTCTAAGAGGTGTCAGATAGAATCTGTGTATGATTTTGTACAGTGTAAATTGCCCTCTAGCTTCTCTTACATATTTACCTGTATTTGATAAAATTATTTTCCACTCCTCAACCCCAATAGCCCCAATGTCCTTTTCCCATATTGTCTTTAAATTTGTACAGTCATTGCTAAGCAAATGATTGGTCGTCCTGTAAAAAACAGAGGCTTTTTGTTGGGAGTTAGGTAGTGTTAGAAAGTCCAAGATATGGTTTCCATCTGTGTACTGTATTTTTGTAGAAACACAATTTCTGATTTGTAGGTACTTCCAGAAATGTTCTTTTCCCTTTATATTATACTTCTGTACAAGGTTATTATAAGACATAAATACACCCTGTTCAAATAAGTCTGCTACAATGCACAGGCCATTTATATGCCATTTCTTCCAGTACATAGGTGATTTCCCGATACAAATAGCAGAGTTATGCCATAGGGAAGAGTATGGTTGTTTACATTGTGATATTTTATGCATCTTGTGAATCTTAGCCCATACCTCTCTCGAATGCCTCATGATAGGATTTGTAGTCAAGTCTATACATTGAGACAAATGCTCAATAGGGCTGTATGGCCAAGACAGAGTTTTCTCAATAGTAACCCAATCTAATTGAGTATCATTGTTCCAATGTTTGGCCAATTTGGCCATTTCAAAAGATATCTGATATAGCTGATCTGATATCTGGTAGTCCCAACCCTCCCTTATCCTGAGAGGCACATAATTTATTAAGCTTTATCCTGGGCCTTTTCCCACTCCATAAGAAATGTTTTACCATTATATCCTATTGATTGAAAAACGACTGTGGAGTTGTAATTGGCAGCATCATGAGCACGTAATTAAGCTGAGGCGAGACCACCATCTTAATTATATTCACCTTCCCCCATAAAGTTAACAGGATTTTTCCCCAGTTATCCAGGTTATTCCTTATTTTTTGTAAAAGTGGTGTCAAATTTAACATAGGAATCTCCTCTAACTCCCTGCATATCTTTATACCCAAATATTTTATCCCTCGTGGAGTCCATCTAAAACCAAATTTAGTTACCATACTTGCATTACATATTCCAGCTATGGGCATAGCTTCAGACTTTGTCCAGTTAATCTTATATCCAGACACTTTAGAATATGATTGAACTGTCTCCATTAAATGAGGTAATGACTTATCTGGATCTTTTACCAAGGCCAAAATGTCATCGGCATATAAAAACAATTTGTGTTCTTTATCCCCTCCCTGTACACCTAGAATGTTTGTATTAGCCCTGATAGCAATAGCCAATGGTTCCAATGTAATGTTGAACAATAATGGCGACAGCAGGCATCCCTGCCGTGTCCCCCTGGTAAGGTCAAAAAACGGGGAAACTTTACCGTTGGTAATCACGCATGCTTTAGGTGTTTTGCATAATGTTTGAATCCATTTAATGAAAGATGGTCCAAACCCGAAATTTGACAATGCTGTGAATAAGAAATCCCAATGAACTCGGTCGAATGCCTTTTCTGCATCAAGTGAAAGGGCAACAGTTGGGACCGTTTCTTCTCTATTTAGCCAAATTAAGTGTAGTAACCTTCTCATGTTGTCCATTGATGACCTATTCATCATAAATCCAACTTGATCAAGGTTTATAATGTTGGATAACACCTTCTCTAGCCGTACTGCAAGAATTTTACTTAATATCTTACAATCTACATTAATCAGGCTTATTGGTCGATAATTTGAAGGCTCAGTGGAGTCTCTGTCTTTTTTAGGAATAACAGATATTAGAGCATCGTTAAAAGAAGGAGGGAGAGATCCTCTAGCATATGCCTCGTTATATACTTCTGTTAAAATGGGTGCAAGTAATTCTATATACTGTTTATAATATTCAACCGGGAGCCCATCTAATCCTGCTGATTTACCATTACGCATAATAGAAACAGCTTTCCTGACTTCAATTTCTGTTATTGGACCGTCTAACAGATTCACCTCCTCTGAGGACAGTTTAGGCAGTTTGAGATTGGTGAAGAAATTTTGCAGTTCTTCCTGGCTAGGATTAGTATCAGTAGTGTACTATTCCTTATAAAACTGCTGTAGTACATCATTTATTTCCTTTGTAGAGGTAACTATTGTATTTCCTTTCTTAATAGCTGTTATTAAATTGCATGTATTCTTTTGCTTCAGCTGTCTGGCTAGCAGTTTACCAGTTTTCTCCCCATCCTAATAGAAAGTAGTTCCCAATCTAAATAAGGCATACTCTACTTTTTTATTATAAATTTCCTGAAGTTCAAATTTAAATTTACAAATATCTTGATACAATTGATTTGAGAAGTGCTGGGATAATTCTTTTTCATAATTCTTAATTTTGTTATCTAATTCCTGTATTCTACCCAGATCCTCCCTTTTCCGTTTAGATGCATAGCCTATTATCTTCCCTCTGACGTATGCCTTAGATGCCTCCCATTCAGTTGATCTTCTATCAGTACTACCAGTATTAACTTCAAAGAAAAACTGTAAGTCTTCTTTTAACGATAATCCAAGAGCCTCATGAGCTAGAAGTGAGGTATTTAACCTCCACCTGCCTTTTCTCTCTTTGTCACAATTAATATCAATGCCTAACTCCACGGCGGCATGATCTGATAATGCAATAGCATTTATTTTGCAGTGCGTGACATGTTTTGTCATGGTGTTCGAGATCAGAAACATGTCAATTCTGGAATGGGATTTATGACAATGTGAATAAAAGGTGTACTCCCTCTCGCGTGGATTCACCAGACGCCAAATATCCACTAACCCATTATTTTCACTCATCATATGAATTGCTGCTCTGTCTTTAGGATGTGGTTGGTCAATAAATTTACTTTTGTCTATAAAATCATCCCACACTTGATTAAAATCTCCAGCTAGGATTATTTGACCATCCATTTCCCCTAATGTCTTATTTACTTCATAGAAAAAGCCAGGGTCACCTATATTTGGTGCGTAAATGTTACACAACACCACTGCAATGTCGTTTATCCGGGCCTGTAGACAGACCATTCTCCCCTCACGATCTTTGACCTCACCAGTCAGGACAAAATTTAGTTTCTTGTTAACTAGTATAGCGACGCCATTACGCTTGCTGGAAAAGGAGCTATGAAAAACATGTCCAACCCACCCATATTTCAATTTTAGAGCCTCTTCCCCTTTAAAGTGTGTTTCCTGAATAAATGCGATATCAACTTTATGATGTTTCAAATAGGTCATAACTTTGCCTCTTTTTATAGGATTCCCACAGCCTTTTATGTTCCAGGACATGTATGTTATATAATTCCCAACCATGCTGCACTATGTAATATCAGAAAAAGGATACCAAAGCCACTGTTGTGTATAAAGACCTATTAACAAGTATAATAAGAAATTATTAATAGTAAACTTTGTCATGACCGAAAAATTTTTCATAAACGGTTTACAAAAAACAAAACAAATATAGATAAATAACATAAAATGCTCCCTTGAAAAAGAAACTGGGAGCTCTGACCAGTCTTTGGTCTTTAAACCAAGACAAAAAAACAAAGGAACTGTTGCAAATATAACACGCAACAACAGAGAATAACTCGTACTGGTCCGTAAGGCATCCCTCATGAAGCTGGTTGTCACTGTCCAGCTTCACGCTGCTCGGGCAGCACACCATCTTAAGCTCGAGACCCACTCGCGATTAATTTCCACTCATGGTTGACTTTTATATACTCCTCACCGTCCGTAAGCATTACTGTTTTATAAGGGCATACCTTTATATCTCATCATTGCGCAATGTGCTGATGAAACGTTCCGCTTCCCCAGTGCTTGTAAAACTGCGGTTTCTACCTTTCCATGTGAATCTCAGGATAGCGGGGAAAGCAAGCGTGTATCTCACATTCAACTGTTGAAGCGCTTTCTTAGCAGGCAGAAACATCTTTCTTTTTTCAGCCAGCTCCCTCGACATGTCGGGAAACACGGATAGCTTCGCACCCTCCCATTCGATTCCACGGCGCTCCCGCGCAGCTCGCAGTACTTTCTCCCGCGCAGACTGCCTCAGAAACCGGATCAGCACCGGTCTCGGTGGTTGACCCTCATTCGGTATGGGGACCAATGTTCGATGAGCTCTCTCAATTTCGAATTCCCCCTCCAAGTCGATCCCCAGGCCTTCACTCAAAACTTTCTTCACACATCTCTCCAATGTGCCGTTCATTCCATACGTCTCTTTCAGCCCTACAAGCCTCACGTTGTTCCGCTTGCTATGGTTCTCAAGCATTTGAACACCATCCCAGAGAACATTTATCTTCTTTTCTTTAGCATCTTTGTCCGTCACCAGCCCCTCTGTCAGGTCCTCCAGGTGAGAGACACGGCCCTCCGCCTCCTCCATTCTGACTTGCAGCCCGTTCACGGTATCTTTTAACTCTGTCATTGTCTCTTTAATAGCAATTGTGTCTGCTGCAACTACCTGAAGAGTTTTACTCATTTTAGTAACCTCAGCGAAGACCTTTTCCAGGCTAACTTTAGCTTCAGTCTGCTTTTCAGACGGATTCAAATCTGCCTTGGCCTCCGCGGGAGGTGGGGTCCGCATGCGGTTTGCTTCCTTGAAGTATTTAGATGTCGTTGTCATCATAAAACCGCCGAAAACATGACAAGATTCGGATCATGGACGTTTCCAAAGTATCTTTTCCCACCAAATGTCAACTATTTCGTCATAAATTAAATAGTAATCAGCGAGTGGATACGAGCTTATCTAACGAGCCGCCATCTCGCTTGGGGTGCTCACGTGACTCCGAAAATTGCATTCTTGATCTCAAAAATTATAATTTTAACTAATGAAAATGGAATTGTTGATATCAACAATTCATATACTGTGTAGGATTTGAGGGCTCTCCAGACTCAAATTAAGCTTCCAGATGATTTGTTCAAACATAATTCCACACCCACCAAAACCCAAATCAATGCTCCAGACCACAAATCACAAATAAACCACAAATACCACAAATTAGACCACTAATAAAATGGGCTCCATCCAGTCTGAGCTAACTAATGAAAACCCCAGCTTGGTACTTTATGACCAAAGATGATCCTAGGTAAAAGGAAGAGCATTGTCAAAGTTAGGCAGTTTGTAAAAGACGGATTTGGTGTGGCTCAAGCTGTACCCTCTCCAAACCAAATAACGGCAGAGGTTGTTTGATCCCACAACAGATATACAAAACAGACCTTCTTCTCAAAACACTTTCGAATTAACCACAGGAGTGAAATCCACAGGAAACCCCACAGAGACTGTTTTTACATATAAAATACATCAAATTATTCTGAAACAATTCTAGATGGACTTATAAATCGAACATCGTTCAACTGCATAATTCTACATCATGTCTACATATGTGACTATTATGCTTGGATCACACATAATGCATGCAGTTATTATAACTATTGAATGGTTGACTGAAAGTGTTTCTTGTTTCATATCAGTAGGATCGTATGCTCATAATTCAGAAGATGGCTTAATTGAAATCTGTGTCAAATGTATCATATTCTTATTATAAGAAATCATGTCTAAACTGTTTCAGCCTGCCTGAAAGTTAAGTGACTCAGATAACGTATAATTTATGGTGAGAGGAAATAGGCACATCTGAGCTAAAGACAATACCTAATTGGTCAGAACTCATCCAGGAGGATGGGCAGACATTTGAGTAAAAGTCTCAGGACATGAACAAAGAATCAAACGATGAAATGATTAGATGAAACGATCGAGGCAGATCAAGTTCAGAGAAAATGGGTTTACAGTTTCTTCCAAGCTATCCATATTCTTGTCTCACTCACTTTCCTTGGTTTTACTTAGTTGCCTTTCTTTTCCGTTGACTCTCATGTTCTAAGTTAAGTTTTGCCACAAAGTTTAGCAACGACTTTACAGTCTTCAACTGCCTGAAAACTTCAAGCTTCAGCCACGAGAAAGACTCTGTTTTCATCCATCTGCCAACACGCCACTAATTTTAGATCAGATTCCAATCGGATACATAAATAATCAGATTTGACTGACAGTGTGAAGATAGCCTATGTTACCTTGCTAATAAATAGTGTTTTCACTATTGTTTGGATATTAATATCCGCTGCAGAGTTGACAGTTATGGCCTGTTCAAATGAACGCTGGACGAGTCATTTGCTCTGCAGTTAAATAAGTGACTTTTTCAAAATTCCTTATAAGTTAATTAATAATTCCCTTTGAGCTAAATTAACCTGTTTCCCTTACATTTGTCTTACACCATGTAAGATTCGCAATGTACTGCCCGCCATCCACTCTTGTCTTGGTTTGTGGTAATGAGTGCATCATTAAGGGATGTGCAAGCACTGAGTGTGATCAGTGTGATCACAGTTTGTCATCAATGATACCATCAGGGCTTGCTGCCAGCCATGGGTCTCCTGCACACCAGTGGTGGAAAGAGTACCAAAAAAGCATACTCAAGTAAAAGTACTGTTACTTGTCAAAAAATGTAGTGCAAGTAGAGTAAAAGTACCTGTCCTAAATACTACTCAAAGTAGGGGTAAAAAGTAGTAGTAAGTAGTATGCTATGAATGTTATTCCACATTATACCCAGCAAATTAAAATTTTAGCTTACTCTTTTATGGATGATTCTCAGTAAGAACAATGTAGCACTTCTCTAAGAATTAGCAATTGTTTATTAGATTGCTTTACTGTGTAACACAGATAGAATTGGAATTTTTGTTAGAAGACTTAGTAATCGCTAAGGAGGTGGCGGGTTGTGGTGAGAAACAACAGACGGACACCAAGTTAAATTTAAAATGGAGATATAATTGGTTTCACTGAAGAAAAAAAAAAATAGAAAGTTGAATAAAATAAAAGGAAATTACAATAGATCATATGAATGACAATAAAGATTGTCTATGAAAATCCCTGAGTGCACTTTTGTTTTTTAGACCAGTCAGTTCAATACTCAAATAAAATAAAATAAAAGAATATACAAAGAGAAGGTATAATGCCTCTCTCAATAGACCTTAAGTATTCCCATAAGGTTTCAATGTCCCTCAATTTAGTTTTGAATTATCATACACCCTTAAAAGTTCTTTGGGTCAAAATAGTCTTGCTTCATGGAGCAAAACTTGGAAAACTCAAGGAAAGGATATTGTCCTCCTCTCCATGACGTCAAGAATCAAGAAGGAAGAGAAGAAAGAAGAAAGAAAAGGGAAAAAATAGAAAAACAAGAAAGTCAAAACAAAACAAAAAAACCTGGCCTCTGAATCAATAGGTTTTTTTTCTCTCATACCAACAATGGCGACGGTGAACTCTGAAATGGACAGATAACCCCGCTCAACTGAAACAATCACATAACCAGTAACAAATAAAAAAAAATTCTCAGAATTGATTAACTAATTCTTTACCTTTACCTTTTTGCTCTCACACAGGCGCACCTCGACTACAGGAGTGCGCGATCACAAAATGGCGTTGTGGAATGCAATGTACAAATGACCATGCGGTTCACTATAATGTTTATGACTACTCTGGTAATAATACAAATCAAGAAGAAATTAACAATCCACAACATCTAAATTACGGTTTAGCAGGAGTAAATCTATATTATAATTAAGTTAAACAGTCTTTTTATTACTAATTATATGATACTGACTCACCTAGTTGAATGTATCTCAATATTTAGTCGGCTACTTATCCAGAATGCCTCAAAATAAATTAATTTTGAACTTCCTCAACATTTTCAAAAGGTTGTTTTTCTAGATTTGATCAATTTGGATCGCGACAATCAATCACGTCTGCTCTTCTCCATCAAACTCGTCTCTTCTGTCTTTGCGCATGCTCATTGTCACGCAAGGCGCAAAGAGTTACTCAATTGGTTGATCACTAAGCATTTATATAGAATGAATCTGCATATTTCTTATATCCTTAATACTTTTTTTTTAATCTTTTATCAACTTTTAATAAGGGAATATGATATCACTAATTTGTGTATAAATTAAATAATTCCCTTTATTTAACCTGTTACATTAACAACAAAAAAACATGAGATCACCAACAGTATTTCAATATTTCTCCAAGTTTTATTTTTGACTGCTAGCACTAAAAATACAGCCATGTAATATTTGAGAAAGAAACCAATAATCTGGTAACTTTTATGACAACCATTCTGTGGAGGTTTTTTGCGGTTAATTAAAAAAGGTTGCAAAGTGTTGTACATTAACACTTTTACGTTAAAAAAAGCAGATTCTTTCTTTTCAAGAAGCATTCATTGTACTGTTTTAATTTCAATGGATGTTTTCTCTGTAAAAAGAATACACTTCAGAAATCAGAATCGAGTAACTCACAATTTTCACTACAGATTATTTTTGCCTGCAATTAAGAAATAAACCTGATTTAAATATAAATCTGATGTTTTATGAAAGTTATTTGCAATATACATGGACTAAAATTTTAAATTGCCATGTGAGAACACATTACATTAAATTATGCACTTCAATAAGCCGACAGAAAGCAGGTTAATGCATTTACATGCTGAGCGAAATCGATACAAGGGACAAAAATCTAGCAGTGATGATCGGTTAATGCACTTTGGAGCAAACAATCAAGCTATTAAGTGTTTCCAGCAGATGGCACCGCGAGCTCGTGCAGCACTAACAGAATACGTGCCATTTGTAAGTGTTTTAGAAAATGTAATATTCTGCAGTCATTTTTTTGTAATTGTTTAAGGCAATTTCACGATTCAAGTCATTAACCAGCAACAACCCCCTTTCATAAAGCGCATACCTCTCACTCTAGGCTGGTCCAGAGCCATAGAGAGAGAGAGAGAGAGAGAGAGAGAGAAAGAGAGTCGCGACAACTCCATAGACTCCAATGGAACGTTTTTTTTTTTTTACAGCAATGGCGGCTCGTGGACACTCTCAATAGTTCCCGGAAGTAGCAGCCGCGCCATTATGGCGGGCGGGAAGGTCCAAAATTAAATTTCCTCCCCGCTGTGGGAGGAAAGTGAGTCGCCCGCTGCGTGAGGAGAGTCAGTCGCTTGGTGAGGAGAGTCAGTCGTCTGCCGTGTGAGATAAGTGCTTATACAGATCCACCGCCGGCCTATCAGTGGGTAAGTCAGTAGCTGCTGGCTATAGCATAGTGATTTCCCAAGACAAATCATTTGTCTTAATTTTGGACCTTCCCGCCCGCCATACGCCATAGAGTTACAGCAGAACAGACCGTTTGTGATGCACTTTTAAAAGGTAAGACGTTTAATCAGTAAGATTTTAAATTATCAGCACATCTTAATCAAAATAACTTGTACATTAAAGCCTGCTTGTGTAGATTATTCATCATTAAATTAGATTAGTGATGTTATCAGATTACAGATTAGGCTTGGAAGTTATTATCCAACACTGTATTAATAGTTAAATCTGTTATTTTAATTCCGTTTCATCCATCGTTATGGAATTAGAGAAAATTATTCTAAACGTTTTTTTTTTTTTTTTTGCAAGGAATGGAAAGTTACATATTAGTTAAAGGTCCCATGGCATGGCATTTTTCTATTATTTTATAGTGTTTCCTGAGGTGTACTTATATTGTTAGTATGATTTTTACATCATAAAATGTCATAATTTAGAAATAAAAGGCATTTTTTTCTATACTGCTGTTTGCCCTGTGGCTGAATGCCCTGCTTCAAGAGGTGTGTCTGCTGTGAGACTTCAGTAAAAACGCCCACTGTTGTGATTGGCTGACATCTTTGCATTTTAAATGAGCGGAGGGGGCGTGGTTTAATTAGGTCTACGACGCACGAGCTGCTGCCAGAGAGACGGATGGACCGGAGTTCACTTCACATCAGTTCTGTCAGTCTCAGTTCAGTGAACTGTTATAGTTACAGCATATACTTCAGGTTATTAGTTTATTTCTAGCCGGAGGGGCTGTCACTCATGTCAGAAAGTTAGTAACTTTAGTAAATTATGGATCAGCGCTGACTCGAGACGCGAACCGTTTAGAACGATTCAGTCCGATTTGGTGAACTGGTTCGGTTCACTAAAAAGAACCGATTCAAAAGAATGATTCGTTCGCGAACCGGACATCACGGAGACGGAGCGATTGCTAACAAAGTTATTTATAGTAACTACTGAGTTGTGAGAGCACTGTCTGTCAGAGCGAGTTTATTGTGTTTGTATCTGAGAGTTCTGAATAAACACGAGACCCAGTCACGCCGAGTCCGTCTTCATCATTATTCTACCAACTTTGTAACACATGCAATGTACCATTACAGCTGTCGAGATGAACGAGTTAGTAAGTGTTGATTAAAGCAGTATTTCTAGATATGTTCCAATTATATGAAAAGCGTCAGTGACGCGCATTGAGTAACTTACACAGCGCAAACAAAGACACAACAGCAGTAATCGAATGTAATCCAGTTTATTGTGGGGATAGCTGGCTAGCCTAGCCCAGATACCCTCACGCTTACCCCCGTCTGCTTAATCTCGCGCAGCGTATGGTGCCTCCGCTGTGGGCCAGATGCAGTACTGGGGGTCGGGATGTTGAAGGCCGAGCTTCGGCGTGTGTGAGGTTTATCTCTAAAGATGCTGCTGTACAGTCTAGTACAGACTACTCTGCTGATGTTGAGCAGAAACGACTGTATGCACATTTAAGAACAGATAGACGCGACAAGGACGTACAAAAACACTGACTCACAAGATAGAAAACACGAAAACACCGTTCTGTCGGGAGAGAGAGAAGCCGCAGTGTGTGCAAGAATAATAAATAATTAGCTACACATAAGAAATCAATGATCACAGATCAGAAGGAACTGAAGAAAGACTTCTGTTTTCATTTGTACATCCAAAAACTGAGAAACTGCCAGCTTTCACTCGTTCACAAGTAACGTTAATGATCTCTCGCGCTTGCATGGGTGTGCCAGATTCTCTGGGCGGAGGAAAGGGAGGGAACCGTTCCTGCTTGGACGTCAAACCAGGAGACTTCAGGATTGGCTCGTCTGGCCTGTCATTTTCTCAAAGGCAGAGAAAGACAGCCAGAACTCGGTTTTACACCGATCAACATTTCTATCCACTTGGGGACAATATTCAGGCTAGGGGAACTCATATTAATGTTGAAATACCTCATAAAATGAAAATTTCATGCAATGGGACCTTTAGTTAAATATAACGTTTGGGCGTGTGTGACAGCGGGTGTGTGTAAAGTGGTAAAATGAGGATACCAAGTTTGTTCCTTATTACACGTGTATTAAGAATACATTTTTTTAATGATAAAATGCATCCGATATACATTCAGTGTTTTAGGCATTGTGATTCAATTAACTTTACCTGTCTATATTTCAGCTCAGCTGATTTTTGGATTGATGTCAGAATAAAGTTGATGGACCTAAGTGAGATTGAAAAAACAAGGTTAAAAAACAATCTTCAAATAAGGGAGCAGTTTTGAAAAAGGAATCATTCTAACTACCAGAACTGTGTTATACTACTGTATTACAGAAGTAATCATGTTAAAGATTTATTTTATTACTGTATTATATACTTAAACTTGTTGGTATATCAATAACATACTGTATATGCACTTGGTGCTGGTAGATGGAGGATTAGCAATGCTACAGGACTGCTCTGTGATGGAGCATCAGTGATGATGCAGGTCAGGAGAGCTGAGGGGACCATGGTGAGAATAAAAACAAAAGGTATGTTTCAAATAAGCCAGCAATAAAGTATTGTGCTAAATGTGTATTGTACTGCTGTTTTATATAAGGAATTATATTGAACTAAATATGAAATATATTATAAATTATTTAAGGAATCATACTGCAGTGATGCTGTACATCATGAGTGCTGCAGGGTGAGGACCAATGATGTTATAGGCTGTGGGTCAGCAATGTTAACTGGGTGCTGTTCGATAGAAGAGCAGCGATGTTGGCTGGGTGCTGGTAAGTTGAAGAGTAGTGTTGTTGGCTGGGTGCTGGTAAGTTGAAGAGTAGTGTTGTTGGCTGGGTGCTGGTTAGTTGAAGAGTAGTGTTGTTGGCTGGGTGCTGGTAGGTTGACGAGTAGTGTTATTGTCTGGGTGCTGGTAGGTTGAAGAGTAGTGTTGTTGGCTGGGTGCTGGTAGGTTGAAGAGTAGTGTTGTTGGCTGGGTGCTGGTAGGTTGAAGAGTAGTGTTGTTGGCTGGGTGCTGGTAAGTTGAAGAGTAGTGTTGTTGGCTGGGTGCTGGTAGGTTGACGAGTAGTGTTGTTGTCTGGGTGCTGGTAGGTTGAAGAGTAGTGTTGTTGGCTGGTTGCTGGTAGGTTGAAGAGTAGTGTTGTTGGCTGGGTGCTGGTAGGTTGAAGAGTAGTGTTGTTGGCTGGGTGCTGGTAGGTTGAAGAGTAGTGTTGTTGGCTGGGTGCTGGTAGGTTGAAGAGTAGTGTTGTTGGCTGGGTGCTGGTAAGTTGAAGAGTAGTGTTGTTGGCTGGGTGCTGGTAAGTTGAAGAGTAGTGTTGTTGGCTTGGTGCTGGTAGGTTGAGGAGTAGTGTTGTTGGCTGGGTGCTGGTAGGTTGAAGAGTAGTGTTGTTGGCTGGGTGCTGGTAAGTTGAAGAGTAGTGTTGTTGGCTGGGTGCTGGTAGGTTGAAGAGTAGTGTTGTTGGCTGGGTGCTGGTAGGTTGAAGAGTAGTGTTGTTGGCTGGGTGCTGGTAAGTTGAAGAGTAGTGTTGTTGGCTAGGTGCTGGTAGGTTGAGGAGTAGTGATGTTGGCTGGGTGCTGATAGGTGGATGATTAGTGTTGGCTGGGTGCTGGTAGATTTAGGAGTAGTGTTGTTGGCTAGGTGCTGGTAGGTTGAAGAGTAGTGTTGTTGGCTGGATGCTGGTAGGTTGAAGAGTAGTGTTGTTGGCTAGGTGCTGGTAGGTTGAGGAGTAGTGATGTTGGCTGGGTGCTGATAGGTGGATGATTAGTGTTGGCTGGGTGCTGGTAGGTTTAGGAGTAGTGTTGTTGGCTAGGTGCTGGTAGGTTGAAGAGTAGTGTTGTTGGCTGGGTGCTGGTAGGTTAAGGAGTAGTGATGTTGGCTGGGTGCTGATAGGTGGATGATTAGTGTTGGCTGGGTGCTGGTAGGTTTAGGAGTAGTGTTGTTGGCTAGGTGCTGGTAGGTTGAAGAGTAGTGTTGTTGGCTGGGTGCTGGTCGGTTGAGGAGTAGTGATGTTGGCTGGGTTCTGGTAGGTTGAGGAGTAGTGTTGTTGGCTGGGTGCTGGTAGGTTGAAGAGTAGTGTTGTTGGCTGGGTACTGGTAGGTTGAAGAGTAGTGTTGTTGGCTGGGTGCTGGTAAGTTGAAGAGTAGTGTTGTTGGCTGGGTGCTGGTAAGTTGAAGAGTAGTGTTGTTGGCTGGGTGCTGGTAGGTTGAAGAGTAGTGTTGTTGGCTGGGTGCTGGTAAGTTGAAGAGTAGTGTTGTTGGTTGGGTGCTGGTAGGTTGAAGAGTAGTGTTGTTGGCTGGGTGCTGGTAGGTTGAGGAGTAGTGATGTTGGCTGGGTGCTGATAGGTGGATGATTAGTGTTGGCTGGGTGCTAATCATGTTAAAGATTTATTTTATTACTGTATTATATACTTAAACTTGTTGGTATATCAATAACATACTGTATATGCACTAGGTGCTGGCAGATGGAGGATTAGCGATGCTACAGGACTGCTCTGTGATGGAGCATCAGTGATGATGCAGGTCAGGAGAGCTGAGGGGACCATGGTGAGAATAAAAACAAAAGGTATGTTTCAAATAAGCCAGCAATAAAGTATTGTGCTAAATGTGTATTGTACTGCTGTTTTATATAAGGAATTATATTGAACTAAATATGAAATATATTATAAATTATTTAAGGAATCATACTGCAGTGATGCTGTACATCATGAGTGCTGCAGGGTGAGGACCAATGATGTTATAGGCTGTGGGTCAGTAATGTTAACTGGGTGCTGTTCGATAGAAGAGCAGCGATGTTGGCTGGGTGCTGGTAAGTTGAAGAGTAGTGTTGTTGGCTGGGTGCTGGTAAGTTGAAGAGTAGTGTTGTTGGCTGGGTGCTGGTAAGTTGAAGAGTAGTGTTGTTGGCTGGGTGCTGGTAAGTTGAAGAGTAGTGTTGTTGGCTGGGTGCTGGTTAGTTGAAGAGTAGTGTTGTTGGCTGGGTGCTGGTTAGTTGAAGAGTAGTGTTGTTGTCTGGGTGCTGGTAGGTTGAAGAGTAGTGTTGTTGGCTGGGTGCTGGTAGGTTGAAGAGTAGTGTTGTAGGCTGGGTGCTGGTAGGTTGAAGAGTAGTGTTGTTGGCTGGGTGCTGGTAGTTTGAAGAGTAGTGTTGTTGGCTGGGTGCTGGTAGGTTGAAGAGTAGTGTTGTTGGCTGGGTGCTGGTAAGTTGAAGAGTAGTGTTGTTGGCTGGGTGCTGGTAAGTTGAAGAGTAGTGTTGTTGGCTTGGTGCTGGTAGGTTGAGGAGTAGTGTTGTTGGCTGGGTGCTGGTAGGTTGAAGAGTAGTGTTGTTGGCTGGGTGCTGGTAAGTTGAAGAGTAGTGTTGTTGGCTGGGTGCTGGTAGGTTGAAGAGTAGTGTTGTTGGCTGGGTGCTGGTAGGTTGAAGAGTAGTGTTGTTGGCTGGGTGCTGGTAAGTTGAAGAGTAGTGTTGTTGGCTAGGTGCTGGTAGGTTGAGGAGTAGTGATGTTGGCTGGGTGCTGATAGGTGGATGATTAGTGTTGGCTGGGTGCTGGTAGATTTAGGAGTAGTGTTGTTGGCTAGGTGCTGGTAGGTTGAAGAGTAGTGTTGTTGGCTGGGTGCTGGTAGGTTGAAGAGTAGTGTTGTTGGCTCGATGCTGGTAGGTTGAAGAGTAGTGTTGTTGGCTAGGTGCTGGTAGGTTGAGGAGTAGTGATGTTGGCTGGGTGCTGATAGGTGGATGATTAGTGTTGGCTGGGTGCTGGTAGGTTTAGGAGTAGTGTTGTTGGCTAGGTGCTGGTAGGTTGAAGAGTAGTGTTGTTGGCTGGGTGCTGGTAGGTTAAGGAGTAGTGATGTTGGCTGGGTGCTGATAGGTGGATGATTAGTGTTGGCTGGGTGCTGGTAGGTTTAGGAGTAGTGTTGTTGGCTGGGTGCTGGTAGGTTGAAGAGTAGTGTTGTTGGCTGGGTGCTGGTCGGTTGAGGAGTAGTGATGTTGGCTGGGTGCTGGTAGGTTGAGGAGTAGTGTTGTTGGCTGGGTGCTGGTAAGTTGAAGAGTAGTGTTGTTGGCTGGGTGCTGGTAGGTTGAAGAGTAGTGTTGTTGGCTGGGTGCTGGTAGGTTGAAGAGTAGTGTTGTTGGCTGGGTGCTGGTAGGTTGAGGAGTAGAGATGTTGGCTGGGTGCTGATAGGTGGATGATTAGTGTTGGCTGGGTGCTGGTAGGTTTAGGAGTAGTGTTGTTGGCTAGGTGCTGGTAGGTTGAAGAGTAGTGTTGTTGGCTGGGTGCTGGTAGGTTGAAGAGTAGTGTTGTTGGCTGGGTGCTGGTAGGTTAAGGAGTAGTGTTGTTGGCTGGGTGCTGGTCGGTTGAGGAGTAGTGATGTTGGCTGGGTGCTGGTAGGTTGAGGAGTAGTGTTGTTGGCTGGGTGCTGGTAGGTTGAAGAGTAGTGTTGTTGGCTGGGTGCTGGTAGGTTGAAGAGTAGTGTTGTTGGCTGGGTGCTGGTAGGTTGAAGAGTAATGTTGTTGGCTGGGTGCTGGTAGGTTGAAGAGTAGTGTTGTTGGCTGGGTGCTGGTAGGTTGAAGAGTAGTGTTGTTGGCTGGGTGCTGGTAGGTTAAGGAGTAGTGTTGTTGGCTGGGTGCTGGTAGGTTGAAGAGTAGTGTTGTTGGCTGGGTGCTGGTAGGTTAAGGAGTAGTGTTGTTGGCTGGGTGCTGGTAGGTTGAAGAGTAGTGTTGTTGGCTGGGTGCTGGTAGGTTGAGGAGTAGTGATGTTGGCTGGGTGCTGATAGGTGGATGATTAGTGTTGGCTGGGTGCTGGTAGGTTTAGGAGTAGTGTTGTTGGCTGGGTGCTGGTAGGTTGAAGAGTAGTGTTGTTGGCTAGGTGCTGGTAGGTTGAAGAGTAGTGTTGTTGGCTGGGTGCTGGTAGGTTAAGGAGTAGTGATGTTGGCTGGGTGCTGATAGGTGGATGATTAGTGTTGGCTGGGTGCTGGTAGGTTTAGGAGTAGTGTTGTTGGCTGGGTGCTGGTAGGTTGAAGAGTAGTGTTGTTGGCTGGGTGCTGGTCGGTTGAGGAGTAGTGATGTTGGCTGGGTGCTGGTAGGTTGAGGAGTAGTGTTGTTGGCTGGGTGCTGGTAAGTTGAAGAGTAGTGTTGTTGGCTGGGTGCTGGTAGGTTGAAGAGTAGTGTTGTTGGCTGGGTGCTGGTAGGTTGAGGAGTAGAGATGTTGGCTGGGTGCTGATAGGTGGATGATTAGTGTTGGCTGGGTGCTGGTAGGTTTAGGAGTAGTGTTGTTGGCTAGGTGCTGGTAGGTTGAAGAGTAGTGTTGTTGGCTGGGTGCTGGTAGGTTGAAGAGTAGTGTTGTTGGCTGGGTGCTGGTAGGTTAAGGAGTAGTGTTGTTGGCTGGGTGCTGGTCGGTTGAGGAGTAGTGATGTTGGCTGGGTGCTGGTAGGTTGAGGAGTAGTGTTGTTGGCTGGGTGCTGGTAGGTTGAAGAGTAGTGTTGTTGGCTGGGTGCTGGTAGGTTGAAGAGTAGTGTTGTTGGCTGGGTGCTGGTAGGTTGAAGAGTAATGTTGTTGGCTGGGTGCTGGTAGGTTGAAGAGTAGTGTTGTTGGCTGGGTGCTGGTAGGTTGAAGAGTAGTGTTGTTGGCTGGGTGCTGGTAGGTTAAGGAGTAGTGTTGTTGGCTGGGTGCTGGTAGGTTGAAGAGTAGTGTTGTTGGCTGGGTGCTGGTAGGTTAAGGAGTAGTGTTGTTGGCTGGGTGCTGGTAGGTTGAAGAGTAGTGTTGTTGGCTGGGTGCTGGTAGGTTGAGGAGTAGTGATGTTGGCTGGGTGCTGATAGGTGGATGATTAGTGTTGGCTGGGTGCTGGTAGGTTTAGGAGTAGTGTTGTTGGCTGGGTGCTGGTAGGTTGAAGAGTAGTGTTGTTGGCTGGGTGCTGGTAGGTTGAAGAGTAGTGTTGTTGGCTGGGTGCTGGTAGGTTAAGGAGTAGTGATGTTGGCTGGGTGCTGATAGGTGGATGATTAGTGTTGGCTGGGTGCTGGTAGGTTTAGGAGTAGTGTTGTTGGCTAGGTGCTGGTAGGTTGAAGAGTAGTGTTGTTGGCTGGGTGCTGGTAGGTTAAGGAGTAGTGTTGTTGGCTGGGTGCCGGTCGGTTGAGGAGTAGTGATGTTGGCTGGGTGCTGGTAGGTTGAGGAGTAGTGTTGTTGGCTGGGTGCTGGTAGGTTGAGGAGTAGTGTTGTTGGCTGGGTGCTGGTAGGTTGAAGAGTAGTGTTGTTGGCTAGGTGCTGGTAGGTTGAGGAGTAGTGATGTTGGCTGGGTGCTGATAGGTGGATGATTAGTGTTGGCTGGGTGCTGGTAGGTTTAGGAGTAGTGTTGTTGGCTAGGTGCTGGTAGGTTGAAGAGTAGTGTTGTTGGCTGGGTGCTGGTAGGTTAAGGAGTAGTGTTGTTGGCTGGGTGCTGGTCGGTTGAGGAGTAGTGATGTTGGCTGGGTGCTGGTAGGTTGTGGAGTAGTGTTGTTGGCTGGGTGCTGGTAGGTTGAGGAGTAGTGTTGTTGGCTGGGTGCTGGTAAGTTGAAGAGTAGTGTTGTTGGCTGGGTGCTGGTAGGTTGAAGAGTAGTGTTGTTGGCTGGGTGCTGGTAGGTTGAAGAGTAGTGTTGTTGGCTGGGTGCTGGTTAAGTTTAAGTTTAAGTTTATTATTTATTTGACAGGGACCATGTGCAAGTACATTAATCTTACAAAAGAAAAGATGCTTTACACCAGATTTAGCCACAGCTAATTTCCATCCGCAGTCCCTGGGCAGATAAAACAATAAAATATATACATCTAAACATCAATAACTCACTATCTATTTACAACCTCATTTACATTTACACTTCAGCCTAAGCTAACCCTGTACATACTGTTTACAATCAACCTTTTCAAATTGCTATAGTCAATTATTACTAAACATTAACATAATCAGTGCTGACATAGTTGGTTTTCTAATAATACCCTTTTAACATTTTGAGAGAAGTCCTTCAGGTCAGAGGTTAATTTTAGACTATCTGGAAGCTTGTTCCATTCTTTAACAGCTTTGAATGAGAAGGCTGTCTGTGCAAAGGCAGAGCATCTTTTAGGTAATCTACAGTCATTTCGACTTGTGGACCTAGATGTCCTGGTAGTCTGTTCTGAGCAGAGCTGTACAAATCGCCTCAGTGGTGGAGGTGCATTATTATTAAGAATCTTAAAAATTAACCTAACATTTGAGTATACAATTAGATTTTCAAAATTTAATATATTTAACCGCCTAAAAATTTGGCAATGGTGATGTCTTAATGTTTTTTTATCTAATACTTTTACAGCCTGATTATAAAGTGATTTTAATGGTTTTAATGTTATTTGACTTGTTTGAGACCAACAGGAGATACAATAGTTAACATGAGAAATAATCATTGCATCCAGATATATTTTTGCTGCATCATAAGTGAGCATATTTCGAATATGTTTAAAAACTGAGATATTGTATTTTAAAATATTAGACAATTTTTTAATATGTTTTTTAAAACCGAATGTTGGTTCTAAAATGACCCCTAAGTATTTGAAATCATCTACTACTTTAATCTTTTTTCCTTTTACAAAAACACATGGAAATGTCATTGGTTTTCTAATTTTAGTGAAATACATTGACACCGTTTTATTTACGTTAAGTGTAAGAGAAGCAGAAGTGAGCCAATCTGCAATGTTATTCGTGACCTGAGTTAATTTATTAGCCACACTAGTGGCATCATTTCCATGTGCATAAATAATTGTATCATCCCCATACATTTGAACATCCACCTCACCACACACTGAAGGGAGATCATTAATATAGAGTGTAAACAGCAGTGGCCCAAGAACAGAGCCCTGGGGGACACCTGTGTCACAAGCCTTTGATGTAGACAGCATATTATTGACTCGCACACACTGTACACGGTCACTTAGATATGATTTTATCCACTGCAGTGCACTGTGAGACAGTTTGTAGTTTGTCAATTTCTTTAGCAGCACTGAGTGGTTGACCGTGTCAAATGCTTTGCGTAGGTCTAAGAACACAATGCCCACGACCCCTCCCATGTCCAATTTAGCTTTTACCCCTTCTATAAAATGGCAGCATGCAGTTTCAGTGGAGTGGTTTTTCCTATATCCAAATTGCATGGGATGCAGTAGTTTATTTTTATTAAGGTGTTCTAATAACTGTTCTGCAATCACTTTTTCAATGACCTTTGAGACAACAGGAAGTATGCTGATGGGTCTATAATTGCATACTTCATGTCTGTTGCCGGTTTTAAAAACTGGCGTGATAGCTGCATTTTTAAAAGCAGCAGGGAACACATTTTCTTCGATTGATATATTTGTCATGTGAGTAATAGGAGTCATAAAAATATCTTTATGTCTTTTTAGAATTGTACTATTAAATCCCCAAATGTCTTTACTTTTAGAGTTCATCATTGATTCCAAAATTTTGTTTATTTTAAATTCATTGGTCGTTTCGAACTTCATAAAACTTGGATTATTCTCAAAAATAGGGTCAGATGTTTGATTGGTGCAATTTGAATGTTTGCAAAGTTCCTTAACTGATTCTATAAAATAATTATTAAAATAATTTGCAACTATTTGTGGATTGTTTTCAAGATTTTCGTTTATATTAATTTCCATTTTCTGGCGTTTAGAATGTTTTCGTCCAGTGACTTTATCAATGGCTTGCCAAAGTTTTTTAGTATTACCTTTTGCTTGTTCAATTAAATTAATATAAAAATTTGCTTTAGTCCTTCTCAACAACATTGTAACCTTATTTCTAAGCTCCTTATATAAAAGTCGATCAGTCATGTGGCCTGTTTTCAAGGACTTTTTAAGTGCTGCATCTCTTGACTTCATTAGATTCCACATGGACTCATTTATCCAAGGCAGAGATTTATTGTTTTTATTCTTTAAATGGGTTTGTTTAGAGTATTTGGATAAGAGTTCATGGAATGTTTTTAAAAAATCATTACATGCTGACTGACAATTTTTACCAGATGTTAATTGATTCCATTTAATTTTTTGTATTTCATTATGAAACAGTTCCATATCTTTTTTGGGAATATAAGAGGCCACTGAATTAAAGTCAACTGAATTAAATTTTTTATATCTCATTTTTGATAATTTCCTAACCATTAAAGTGAGGTTATGGTCGGACAAGCCTGTTATCAAATTATAAGTTTTGGTAATTCGCTCTGCTTGATTAGTAAAAATTAAATCTATTAGGGTTTGGGACGATTTTGTTATGCGTGTTGGATTTTTTATAATTTGTGCCATCTGAAACTTATTACTAATTTGTTTTAAATTTTTCCTGTTCCTCTTGTCCAACCAATTTATATTAAAATCACCTAACAAAATGGTTTCTTTATTGTCACATTTTTTCAGTATCTCAGTGAAATGGTTAAAAAAAATGTGTTTTGCTGTAGGTGGTCTATACAGCACAATAACCATAAAAGACATTTCGGCTGAGAGTCTGATTGTTACTCCCACACATTCCAACGAGTCAGTGAGATTTTCAATTAATTTACATTCCAAATGTTCCTTCACATAGATCATTACTAGGGTTGGGTACCGAAATCCGGTTCCAATATGGCACCGGTGCTTATATAACCGGTATGTACCGGACCGAATCAGAACGCAGATTTCGGTTCCTCATTTCGGTGCCAAAATTCAAACGTGCTTTCGCTTGCTTTGGCTGGCACAGAGCCAGAGACACACGCTCAGCGCTGGTCACAACTCATGACAACTATTCAGTGTTTTCAACCACATCATCTTTATTTCAGGTTTCAGACATTTAAATGATCATAAGTACTAGCAAAAAACACACACAGATGTCTATGAAAGCGGCAATGACAATCCTTTGAGACGGTTATAATTTGACTAACGTTACGTGTTTTATTCACGTCAGATACATGCACATTATATAGTAACTATATCGTTTACTCTATTCTTCTTCCAGTTCACTGGTCACTTACTTTCATGTATTTCGTGAGACGAGAATGATCTCAAGTGTTGTAAATCCGACAGATCCGATTCTGAGGCGCAAACTAACGGCACCGCCCATTGCGCTTTATAGATCAACTAACACACATTCACTCACACATTTGAACATCAGATAGTTCGTAACACAGTTAAGAAGTTTGTGAATATTTTGAATAAAAAGAAAAAACGAAATAAACCCGATACAGCTGAGCTGTCAGCGCTATTGCGGCTGCTGTGTGTCATGTGAGAAGCATGACGCGTCGCCATGGAAACATTAAGTCAAGTCAAGTCAAGTCAACTTTATTTATATAGCGCTTTTAACAATGTAGATTGTTTCAAAGCAGCTTTACAGTGTTAAACAGGAAAATAATGCAGCATAATTTTATTCAGCTGTATAGCCATTCTGGAAAAATTTCAAGTATCATACAGTGACAGTGTGGGCTTTAGATCAATAATTTGATCAGTAATTTAGTTTAAATGGTTAATTTAGTTTATTATTTAGATGTATTTCGATGTTTAGTTGAAAAATTTAGTGTCCCCAACTGAGCACGCCAAGCCAGAGGCAACAGTGGCAAGGAAACCAAAACCCCATTAGGTGACCTAATGGAGAAAAATAAACCTTGGGAGAAACCAGGCTCAGGCGGTGCGTTCTAAAATATTTAGCCAGAGAATATGATAATATTTCAAAATAAAGCTGAAGCTCGAAGCTGGTTAGTAACAGATCAAGAATACAGACTAGGCCTACTGCTGTTATTACTGTAACTGTTATTTAGAGTTATATTAGGCCTGTTGTAGTTGGGTTAGGTGGCTTAAGTTTTACTGTGAATTTGTAAATAAGTCAATTATAATTTGTAAATAAGTAAATAGTTTTTTTTATTTATTTATATTCATACATTTAAGCAAACATTAAACTTTTAATAAATGGTTCAATTTAAATAAAAAATAAATAAATAAAAAGCCATTTAATGTCATCCACCTCGTTTTGTGGCCTTTTAAAAAAAAAAAAGTATCGGTTCAGGCACCGTTTAGGCACCGGAACCGTTTTAAAAGTATCGGTTTGGCACCGGAATCGAAAAAAACCCAAACGATACCCAACCCTAATCATTACTCCACCACCCTTTCCCTGTTTCCGGTCACATCTAAAAACATTGTAGCCAGGTACATGAAATACAGTTTGTGGAGTAGAGGGTTTTAGCCAAGTCTCTGACAAACACAAAAAATCCAGATTAGAACCCGTTAGCAGATGCTCCAACTGTTCAGTCTTTGACACGACACTTCTAATATTTAAATGTCCCCCGAGAATCCCCTTCGGCTTTACGTTTGGCTCCCAGAGTATTTTTGCATGGTTTACAGTCTGGAACAATCTACATTTTTGTTGTTTGAGAGTCACTCTGTCTTTGCTCTTATCCACTGAACGCGGGGAAAAGTGGGGTGTTAAAGGGTTAACAGCGGAAATTTCAACTTTCCTTTTCACTGTGCGCGATATTATGTTGGTCTGCAAAGACGACACCCACATGTCCGCGGCTCTAGAAGCAGAACTCACCGCTATGGAAGTTGTAGAACCATGAGCAGCAAGCGAAGGGTTGACACTGTGTTCCGCAGTTAGCTGACAGCTCACGGGGCCCGGGTTAAGATGGATATCCCCACACAGTAGCAGAAGCATACACAGTAAGTTTGACGCTTTCTTTTGTGTCGATGTTTGAGATCCATCGTTGTGGTTATGTTGATGGACGTCAGCGCGTCCGCAGTTTAAAACCACAGAATAAGCAATGTACTGGCACCACGAAACGACAGGTGAGAAAGTGATATGCTTCACAGAGTGTGATGCAAAGTGACAGGAAGTTGACCAGGTGTTCCACGCTGCAGCACAGATAAGTTGAAGAGTAGTGTTGTTGGCTGGGTGCTGGTAGGTTGAAGAGTAGTGTTGTTGGCTGGGTGCTGGTAGGTTGAAGAGTAGTGTTGTTGGCTGGGTGCTGGTAGGTTGAGGAGTAGTGTTGTTGGCTGGGTGCTGGTAGGTTGAAGAGTAGTGTTGTTGGCTGGGTGCTGGTAGGTTGAGGAGTAGTGTTGTTGGCTGGGTGCTGGTCGGTTGAGGAGTAGTGATGTTGGCTGGGTGCTGGTAGGTTGAGGAGTAGTGTTGTTGGCTGGGTGCTGGTAGGTTGAAGAGTAGTGTTGTTGGCTAGGTGCTGGTAGGTTGAAGAGTAGTGTTGTTGGCTGGGTGCTGGTAGGTTGAGGAGTAGTGTTGTTGGCTGGGTGCTGGTCGGTTGAGGAGTAGTGATGTTGGCTGGGTGCTGGTAGGTTGAGGAGTAGTGTTGTTGGCTGGGTGCTGGTAGGTTGAAGAGTAGTGTTGTTGGCTGGGTGCTGGTAGGTTGAGGAGTAGTGTTGTTGGCTGGGTGCTGGTAGGTTGAAGAGTAGTGTTGTTGGCTGGGTGCTGGTAAGTTGAAGAGTAGTGTTGTTGGCTGGGTGCTGGTAAGTTGAAGAGTAGTGTTGTTGGCTGGGTGCTGGTAGGTTGAAGAGTAGTGTTGTTGGCTGGGTGCTGGTAGGTGGATGATTAGTGTTGGCTGGGTGCTGGTAGGTTGAAGAGTAGTGTTGTTGGCTGGGTGCTGGTAGGTTGAGGAGTAGTGTTGTTGGCTGGGTGCTGGTAGGTTGAAGAGTAGTGTTGTTGGCTGGGTGCTGGTAGGTTGAGGAGTAGTGTTGTTGGCTGGGTGCTGGTAGGTTGAAGAGTAGTGTTGTTGGCTGGGTGCTGGTAGGTTGAAGAGTAGTGTTGTTGGCTGGGTGCTGATAGGTGGATGATTAGTGTTGGCTGGGTGCTGGTAGGTTAAGGAGTAGTGTTGTTGGCTGGGTGCTGGTAGGTTGAAGAGTAGTGTTGTTGGCTAGGTGCTGGTAGGTTGAAGAGTAGTGTTGTTGGCTGGGTGCTGGTAGGTTGAGGAGTAGTGTTGTTGGCTGGGTGCTGGTCGGTTGAGGAGTAGTGATGTTGGCTGGGTGCTGGTAGGTTGAGGAGTAGTGTTGTTGGCTGGGTGCTGGTAGGTTGAAGAGTAGTGTTGTTGGCTGGGTGCTGGTAGGTTGAAGAGTAGTGTTGTTCGCTGGGTGCTGGTAGGTTGAAGAGTAGTGTTGTTGGCTGGGTGCTGGTAGGTTGAAGAGTAATGTTGTTGGCTGGGTGCTGGTAGGTTGAAGAGTAGTGTTGTTGGCTGGGCGCTGGTAAGTTGAAGAGTAGTGTTGTTGGCTGGGTGCTGGTAGGTTGAAGAGTAGTGTTGTTGGCTGGGTGCTGGTAGGTTGAGGAGTAGTGTTGTTGGCTGGGTGCTGGTAGGTTGAAGAGTAGTGTTGTTGGCTGGGTGCTGGTAGGTTGAGGAGTAGTGTTGTTGGCTGGGTGCTGGTAGGTTGAAGAGTAGTGTTGTTGGCTGGGTGCTGGTAGGTTTAAGAGTAATGTTGTTGGCTGGGTGCTAGAGCACTTATGGTTAGTCCAAGAGTTTCCATGGCAACAATTAATGGATTTGATAGCACCTTTGGAGCTGGTTGCTGGATGTTGAAGCTTGGCTACTGTTGGTCCTTTTCCTCTTTTTCGTTTGACTCTTGCTTCCAAGATGTCCATCGTTCAAGTGTTCTTTTTTTCTGTCATTTCGTATTTTTTTTGCCTCAATTCTCAATCTCAGCCTGATAAATCTTTTGACGATTTTTTCTTGTACTCCACAGCATGATGGAAGCCTGCTGGAGAGTGACTGAGCTTCCGTCTCCAAGACATCCACTGCATTGGGGAGCTTCATGAGGGTGGAACCAGTTTTGGTCCTAAATAGTTTCTCAATTTGTTGAGTTAAATCATAGGCTTCTTGCGAGGGACGACAAAGAGCACCTGCCTTGAACTCTTTTAAGTTAACTAAGATGTTGTTATCTCCAGCAGGATTGTCATCGTTGTGCTGTGTTGCAGTTTTGCACTTTCCACAGATGCTGGCAAACCTGATTACTTTGTGGACAATGTAGCCTGCAAGATGGAAGAGAATACATTTCTCAGTTTTTGTGAGGTCAGGTGCTGTTCTGTTCTCTACCATCATCTGTTCCACTCTGACTGATGGAGTGACATTTTGTTCCACTGTGTCAAGGAAGTCAGCCAAAAAGCTGCTGTCGTCCTCCTGGTAGCTCCCAGACCTGATGGTGGTGAGGAACTGCCCTAAGGATATAATTCTCAGTGCATGATGGAATTCCACTGGAGTTGGTATGGGATTTTTAGACCTCACACAGCTGAATGTATTTTCAAGGCAGTCTTGTGTGAACCTTGAAGTTAACACAAACCTGTGTCCTCCTGTCAGCATTTCCTCCTGTATGGCCAAAATTGATTTCGTTGCCATTATCACCCCTTTTTGAACAGGCTTCTATTATTATATTTCTATTATTTCAGAAATTATTGGCCTGTACTCTGCGCCGTTTGTTGAATTGCCACTGTAATGGTATGCCACCACTTGTTTCCAGCGCGTTGTGTTCCCAGCCAACATAAACACACAAGCATGTGTGGCTACTCCTGTGTGACCTGGCAAAGTGACATCACCGTAAAGTTTGCCTGTGAGCATGTGCAGCTCCACACTCGGAGTGATTGCCATCTCATCCAAAGATAGCACACACTCCCTCTCAAGGTCTTCCAATCTATCTACCTTCAGCTTTAAAAAATCGAAGACCTCCGTCAACACACCAGGCTCAAATTTAATACATTCCATTCTTCTTTGCAGGGTTCTTATTGATGGCAGGGGAATCTGCATTTCCTGGAGGGTCTTGTAGCCTGTTGGACCGGCTGCAAAGCGAATTTTCAATGCCCTCTTAGTTGTTTCTTTGCTCCACTTCATCCCTTTTGTGGTCTGTAACCCTAATGCCTTAATTTGGTCTTTGGCGAAGATGTTCTTTAAATTTGTGTCCCTAATTTTCATTGTTTTCTTGAGAGCTGCATTTTCATTCTTTATTTTTCTTAGTGCAGCCTTTGCATTTTTTGATATTTTTTCTTGTTTCTTTAATTTTTTTAATAGATCCTGGTGGCTGGCTGGTGGCTCACTGGTATGCTGACTGGCTGCTGGCTGACTTGCTGCTGGCTGACTGGACCTGACCTGTCCCTGTCTCTCCTCACTAACCATGTCCTCTCTTTCTTCACTGTCACTTTCCCTTCTCTGAGTGTTCTCATCGCTTTTTTCCTCAACCTTTGAAACTGATATAGGCAGAATACATGGATCACATCACTTCAAAATAAGAAATATTACTACAATTAGAAAGAGTTTGGGTAACACTTTACAATAAGGTTCATTAGTTAACATGAACTAATAATGAACTGCACTTATACAGCATTTATTAATCTTTGTTAATGTTAATTTCAACATTTACTAATACATTATTAAAATCTTGTTAACACGAGTTAATGCACTGTGAACTAACATGAACAAACAATGAACAACTGTATTATGTTAACGAAGATTAACATTACAGTAACCAATGTATTGCTCATGGTTAGTTCATGTTAGTCAATCCATTAACTAATGTTTAACTACTGAACCGTATTGTAAAGTGTTACCAGAGTTTGTACTTTTTATATATATATATGTCACCTGTAACACTATAGCTGTGATCATCAGCTATGTGCTGTATGTTTACAGGTCTTAGGGGTGTGTCGTGGTGCAGGAGCCCTCCTCTTTTTGAGCACAGGACGATGCACAAAGATGGTGGGAATAGCATCTGGTCTCAGCCTACTCTTAGACTTTTTGGTCATGACAAATTGGTCTACCTCAAAATGTGCCTGCAGAGTGACTTGAGGTTAGTTTCCACACACAACTCATTATTGTCTACCCACATACTGTACACATCGCATGGTCGTTAAAGGCACAGTAATAGGGAACACTATATAGATAATTAAAATGCAAACCAGAACATGAGACAACTTGTATGAATTTATTCCTATATGAATTCATATCAAATCAGTAACTGATGAGTTGTCATACATTTTAAACATCAGCTGTTAATTATCATAACTAATGAAGTTCAACAACTTAAGTTGAGGAACAAAGACTACTACATCTCATCTCCCAGAGCAATTTCCTATATATAGTTCTCTAAGCATTTCTTTTACTCCTCTTTTATTTCTCTCTCAGCACAAGAACCACATACTCCCTTTCAAGGTCTGCCAATCTATCTACCTTCAGCTTTAAGAAATCAAAGACCTCTGTTAACACACAAGAACCACAACGGGATTCAATTGAGCTGATGACTCCCTGCAATGAGACCACACACTCACCATGAGTCTCCGCTCCCTGGGTTTTGCAAGCATTTGCTTGTTCCTTATTTCTAGTAAATACCAAACCTAACAAAATTTCCCAAAGGGTGGTCTATGTAAAAAATTTTAAATACAGTGTAATTACCTCACACATTTTTTTGTTGTTGAAATTTTTATTTATATTGAGATTGCTCCTGCTGATTTGAGCCAGCCATTTTTTTCTCCGCTCCATGCCAGTGGGGAAGCCAAACATTCGCACTCCTTTCTCCGAGCGATTGAAGCATCCCCATGCAGCACAGCAAACCATGGCAGAGATTATGCAAGGACAACTTGGAGGAAAGACTGACAAAATGCGTGGCATGCTCTTCAGTTTATTAGAAATGTATTCATAAATTAATTGCTGTAAATTGTTAAAACACATAAAATAAACATCTGTTTGTACACTTATATAAATGTATAAGTTGTTTTAAACTTGAATATTTTATGTATCATATATGAAGAAGTATTGCAAGAATTATATATTATAAAAATGGCAAGACCATAAAGAGACATCAGAAAAATAATTTATTGCTATTTTCCATCTTATTGGGACACAAATAATGCAACTTGATCTTTTTTTTTTTTTTTTTAAATATGACTTTAAATTTTGATTTTAATGTTTGTATCCCAGTATAGGGGTATAAATTCACTGAAAACAGAATTATTGTTCCCTTTCAGTCGGTCACTACAACGTACGTCGGTAATAACCGACGAATTGGGATCACTTCAGAGAGCCCCTATCAGCTTCGAGAACTTAAGAACAGGCCAATGAACAATTGGCGTGCGAGATTTGCATCTCGCGCTCCGCCCCGCGCCGCGGGTATAAACAGGAAGCGAGAGCACCGCACTGACGTCATTCACTTCGGAGCCGAACCGGCGTTTGAAGTTGCAGAGACTGCTTTCCTGTCTTTTCAGCGAAAGAAGATTCACCAGAGAACAGAGAAGAGGATCGTGTGCTGGTGTGACGGCGCTTTCCAGCGGGACCGCAAACTCAGCTGCTAGAAGGAACAAACTGCTGTTATCACAGCAATCTGTTGGTATCGGTGGGCGTTCCTTTCTTTGAGTGCAAACACAGGCTGCACTATCCCCTGTGTGTTGCCGCGGTTTCCCTGGGTGCTTCAGCACTCTCTTAAAAAAGCGTTTCCTCACAAAAAGAGCAACACGGGTGTGACACTGCGTCTTTTTCAAGATGTCATTCCACCCGTGCGTTTCTGGATGCGGTCGTTCCCTCTCGCCCGCTGACGGCCACACTCACTGCATCACGTGCCTGGGCTTACAGCACGCTGAGGCAGCGTTTGTGAATAGCTCGTGTTCTCACTGCGGGAACATGACTATTGCGGTGCTTAGGTCGAGACTCACCTACCTCCGGGAAGGCGGAGTCCCCCTCCCCATACCTCGATCTAGAGCTATCCCTAACCAGGATAGACCTACTTCGACGGATGGCCGGGGTGATCTGAGGATAACGTTCAGGACAAACCCGCCTAGTGTCCCTACGCAGGTCCCTGAACCCTCTCAAGCACCGCTGCCGGTGGCGCCACCGGAAGAGATCACTGGTCCCGCCCACGGGCGCCCAGTCATCTCTTTTTGAGCGCCCGCGGACGAGCAGATGTCGATCGCAGCATCGGAGGGGGAGTTCCAGTCCTCAGAGGATGAGGATTCAGCTGTACTGCCTCCCTCTGGGAGAGTGGCAACGGCTGAGTCGGACCCTGAGTTGACGGCTATGCTTTCCCGGGCCGCCGAAAAGGTCGGGCTTGTGTGGAACCCTCCACCACGTCCCGAACCTTCTAGGTTGGATGATTGGTTCCTGGAGGGGGGTCGCGCTGGTTCTCAGCGTCCCGCCCCAGTGCCATTCTTCCCGAAGGTGCATGAGGAGCTTCCCAGGTCGTGGACGACACCCTTCAGTGCCAGAAACAGACCTGGAGGCTCCTCCCTCCTCACTACCCTTGACGGTGGACAGGCCAAGGGTTACGAGGGGATCCCGCCGGTCGAACGCGCCGTCGCGATGCAGCTGCGTCCGGCGTCCGCCTCCGAGTGGCGTGGTGATCCTCGTCTCCCATCCAAAGCCTGTAGGTTTTCGTCCAGTCTAACTGTGAAGGCCTACAGGTCCTGCGGACAGGCCGCGTCTGCCTTGCATGCCATGGCGTTGCTTCAGGTGCACCAAGAGCTCTGACCCAGAGCTCCTCCGGGAGCTCCGGGCGGCGACGGACCTCGCCCTCCGGGCGACGAAAGTTACCGCCCGTTCCGTGGGTCAGGCGATGTCCACCTTAGTGGTCCAGGAACGGCATCTCTGGCTCAACTTGGCCGACATGAGGGAGACTGACAAGAACCGGTTCCTGGACTCCCCCATATCGTCGGCCGGGTTGTTCGGTGACGCGGTCGAGAATTTCGCCCAACAATTCTCGGCCGCCCAGAAGCAGACGGAGGCCATCAAACACATCCTGCACCGGCGGCCCGCTGCTGCCTCCACCCAGCCGCCGGCTGCAGCACCTCCGCCTGCCGTCGCCGAGGACGTCCTCCTGCGGCCGCCCCCGCTCCCGCCCCAGCCCAGCAGCAGCCTTCCACCGGCCGTGGGCGTGGAGCCGGTCGCGGGAAGAACGTCCAGCCCGCTCAGGCCGCTGCCAAGCCAGGTGGCAAGCGCCGTCGGAAGAGACCCTGAGACGGGCCGCCCAGAGATGGAGGAAACTGCTCTTCAGGAGATGGCTGCAGCACCACTCCTTCCCCCGGTGGAGGGCCGGGGGAACCCCATTTTTCTTTCTGTTCCGCCACTGGCCCCAGTGCCAGTGGCACCCAAATTTTCAATAAAAGAGCAGTTTCCAACATCTCTGGGTGCCAAGAGAGCGCGTCTGGCGGTATGCGACGCTACCATGCCTCGTACCCCTCAGACACCTCTCTCCTCGCCAACAGGGGGCGTCGGTTGTGCGGACGCACACAAAGTGCCTCCCCACGCTCGCCCGTCCCCTCAGCGGATGCAGGTCGTGTGTCAGACCCAGACCCCTGCACGGACCACTCCCATGTCGTCCTGGGGCCCCTGCGTTCCGCTGCGCTGCCCCGCTCCGGGTACGTCCGTGGTGCCGATGATCCCGCTTGCTCGGTCTCTGGGGGCCTGGCTAGCGCTCCCCAGCCCGTCTCGCTGGGTCATCCGCACCATCAGACTCGGCTATGCGATTCAGTTCGCCCGGCGTCCCCCGAAGTTCAGGGGTGTCCACTTCACTTCTATACCGAAGGAGGGCGCCCCCGTGCTTCAGGCGGAGATCGCTGTCCTATTGGCGAAGGACGCGATAGAGCCGGTCCCTCCAGCCGATATGAAGTCCGGGTTCTACAGCCCGTACTTCATTGTACCCAAGAAAGGTGGCGGGTTACGACCGATCCTGGATCTGCGTTACTTGAACCGCTCCCTTCACAGGATGCCGTTCCGAATGTTAACCCAGAAACGCATCTTCAGGTGCATCCGTCCCCAGGATTGGTTTGCAGCGATCGACCTGAAGGACGCGTACTTTCATGTCTCGATTCTCCCTCGACACAGACCGTTTCTACGCTTTGCTTTCGACGGACGGGCATACCAGTACAAAGTCCTACCCTTTGGGTTGTCCCTGTCGCCCCGTGTCTTCACGAAAGTCGCGGAGGCGGCCATTGCTCCCATGAGAGAGCGTGGTGTTCGCATCCTCAACTATCTCGACGACTGGCTGATTCTTGCCCAGTCGCGGGAGCAGTTGTGCGAACACAGGGACATGGTGCTCCGGCACCTCAGCCAGTTGGGTCTTAGGGTCAACTGGGAGAAGAGCAAACTCTGTCCCGTACAGAGGATCTCTTTTCTCGGGATGGAGATCGACTCGGTCGCCATGACTGCGCGCCTCACAGAGGAGCGCGTCCAGTCGGTGCTGAGCTGCTTGAGTACGCTCAAACGCAGTACAGCGGTTCCACTGAAACATTTTCAGAGGCTCCTGGGGCATATGGCAGCAGCAGCCGCAGTAACGCCGCTAGGGCTGCTCCATATGAGACCGCTTCAGCACTGGCTACACGACCGGATCCCGAGATGGGCGTGGCACAGCGGGTCCCTCCGTGTCCAAGTGACGCCGAGATGCCGCCAAACCCTCACCCCGTGGTCGGACCCTTCATTTCTACGGGCAGGAGTGCCTCTAGAACAAGTGTCCAGGCATCATGTTGTCTCCACGGATGCCTCACCCACGGGTTGGGGTGCCACGTACAACGGGCTTGCAGTATCGGGTCTGTGGACGGGGCCCCAACTGCAATGGCATATCAATTGCCTAGAGTTGCTGGCAGTTCGTCTTGCTCTCAGCCGCCTCAAAGGGTCGCTCAAAGACAAGCACGTTCTGGTCCGGACGGACAGCACGACGGCCGTTGCGTACATCAACAAACAAGGTGGTCTGCGCTCCCGCCGTTTGTCCCAACTCGCCCGCCATCTCCTCCTGTGGAGTCAGAAGCATCTGAGGTCCCTTCGTGCTATTCACATTCCGGGCCTGCTCAACCGTGCGGCCGACGAGCTGTCGCGGTTGCCAGTGCTTCCCGGAGAGTGGCGACTCCCCCCCCAGGTGGTCCAGCTGATTTGGAGTCGCTTTGGGGCCGCACAGATCGATCTGTTTGCCGCCCACGACACGACCCACTGCCAGTTGTTCTATTCCCTGTCCGAGGGGACCCTCGGCACGGATGCACTGGCACACAGCTGGCCCCGGGCTCTGCGCAAATATGCGTTTCCCCCAGTGAGCCTTCTTGCACAGACTCTATGCAAGGTCAGGGAGGACGGGGAGCAACTCCTCTTGGTAGCTCCGTACTGGCCCAACAGGACGTGGTTCCCGGAACTAGTGCTCCTCGCGACAGCACCTCCTTGGCCCATTCCTCTGAGGCAGGACCTTCTGTCTCAGAGACGGGGCACCCTATGGCACCCGCGTCCAGACCTCTGGAAACTCCATGTCTGGTCCCTGGACGGGACGCGGAGGTTCTAGGTGACCTACCGCAAGCGGTAGTCGACACCATCGCTTCCGCCAGAGCCCCCTCTACGAGACGGCTATATGCGTTGAAGTGGAACCTGTTCGTCGACTGGTGCTCTTCTCGCCGAGAAGACCCCCGGAAATGTTCGATCGGATCTGTGCTATCTTTTCTTCAAGACGGGTTGGAGAGAAGGCTGTCTCCCTCCACCCTCAAGGTATATGTTGCCGCCATCGCCGCAAGCCATGACCTCATTAATGGTGAGTCCTTAGGCAAGCATGATCTGATCGTCAGGTTCCTAAGGGGAGCGAGGAGACTAAATCCTCCTCGCCCTTCTTCTATACCCTCTTGGGACTTGACTCTGGGGCTGACCGCACTTCAGAGGGCGCCCTTCGAGCCTTTACAGTCAGTAGAGCTTAAGATCTTGTCTCTAAAGACAATACTCCTGATTGCATTGGCCTCAGTTAAGAGGGTAGGGGACCTGCAGGCATTTTCGGTCGACGAATCGTGCCTGGAATTCGGGCCGGGTGATTCTCAGGTGATCCTGAGACCCCGGCCTGGATATGTGCCCAAGGTTCCCACTTCTCCCTTCCGGGACCAAGTGGTGAGCCTGCAAGCGCTGCCTTCGGAGGAGGCAGACCCAGCCCTAGCTTTACTCTGTCCCGTCCGTGCTCTCCGGACTTACGTGGACAGAATGCAAAGCTTCAGGACCTCAGAGCAGCTCTTCGTCTGTTACGGAGGACAGCAGAAGGGAAAGGCTGTCTCCAAGCAGAGGATGGCCCACTGGATAGTGGATGCCATCGTCTTGGCGTATGAATCCCAAGACGTGCCCTGCCCGCTCGGGGTTAGAGCGCACTCCACCAGGGGTGTTGCTTCTTCCTGGGCGTTGGCTCGTGGCGCCTCGCTGACAGACATTTGTAGAGCTGCGGGCTGGGCGACACCCAACACGTTCGCTAGATTTTATAGCCTGCGTGTAGAGCCGGTGGCTTCTCGTGTGCTCGCTTCCCATAGTCAGCTTCACTGAAGTGCCCGTTCTAGTGTCGGCTTGCTGCGCCATTCCCTTCCCCTGGAACGGATATGTGCGCTTATTTTCTCCAGTCGAGTTCCCCAGGATAGGCGAACCCTGTTGAGTCCTCCGCACTCCTCGGCAGTCGGATGTTGCGGAGCGTCCGACGCCAGGTCTGGCACTCGTATGCATTAGTGGAACTTGTGTCAGGCTGGGTTCCGTATGTCGTGACCCCTACGGCGGTCCCATACGTGTATTTCCACGGTATAGCTCCCTACGGCGAGCTCGTGTCTTTCCCTTGGCAGAGTTCTCTGCCGTCTCAGTACGGTGTCGTCTCCCGCCTGCATTAGGCCGGGGCCTCCCCTGGGACTCCGTATGTTGTGCTGCCCACGGCCAGCCCATACGTGTTTCTCCACATGGTAACTCCTTCCGGGCATGATGTGGCTCCCGCAGCGTCCTTCGGGCACGCTTTCCCAGCGTTATCCAATCAAGTCTGCTGAATGGGTCTTGCGGAACAGCAGTATGACTCTTCCAACGTGAATCTTCCCGCCCGCTTCAGAACGGGGTCTGAGGGGCTCTCGCTGGGCGCTGGAAGTGGTAGTAACTGTGGCGTTTTCCATAGGGATCCCAATTCGTCGGTTATTACCGACGTACGTCGTAGTGACCGACTGAAAGGGAACGTCTCGGTTACGTATGGTAACCCTCGTTCCCTGAAGGAGGGAACGGAGACGTACGTCCCGTCGCCACAGTTCCTTCCATCACTGCTTGGCCGAGTCACTGGTTCGGCTCCTCAGTGAAAAACGTCAGTGCGGTGCTCTCGCTTCCTGTTTATACCCGCGGCGCGGGGCGGAGCGCGAGATGCAAATCTCGCACGCCAATTGTTCATTGGCCTGTTCTTAAGTTCTCGAAGCTGATAGGGGCTCTCTGAAGTGATCCCAATTCGTCGGTTATTACCGACGTACGTCTCCGTTCCCTCCTTCAGAGACGTTTGGCAATAACTTTTGCAACATTTTAAACAATTTCAAAACATTTTATTCTCTAATAACTTATAATGAATATTCTTTGCATATTCTAACATATTCTGCTAAACAAGTGATGAACAATATTTCCGAATACATTTATATTGAAAATTCATATAACTTAATGCAACACAGATACATTTCATACTAGCCCTAAAAAGATAAGAAAATTAATTTATTAAATTATTTTCCATGTAATTAGGACATAAATAATAATAAAATGTCATGATAATTCAAAAAAAAAAATATTCTATACTCTTCTATACCTTCTATACTCTGATTGATAGTTCATACTTTTAAAGTAAATGTAAGGAATACAATTACTGTACTAAAGCAACTTGATTATTCATAAGCATGAAGTAGATTGTGTACGATAGGTTTTTCAACAGTGTTGGCGATATTGATAAATTATAGACCCTAGAAATTTGCATATTAAATATGTTAAATATTAAATAAAATGTTTGCAAATGTCAAAAAAACAGAACAAGCACACTTCTGCATTATTAAGCACTACAGCATTATATATAATATAAGACTTATGAATTATATATTACTTTATATAATAAGAATTGTAAACATTAAGATTAATTTCACTTAATTTTATTTTTCACTTATTGGCAATGGATAAAGACATCACACTTGACATCATGCTGTTGCTGCTAGTTCATTGTCTCATTGTGTGGTGCGAGCTGACGATCACCTGTAGCCAGTCTGTCTGTCCTGTCTGAAAGTCATAAAGATGACATTAGTTACCATGAGATTAGTGAAAACAAAATGAACATGACGTAACATAAAAAAACAACAGCAACCCGTCTCAATCCAAGTTAACGTTAGCCTAAATTATGTTAACAAGGCAAAGGTTATGGTAATTGAGCACACTAATTCTCAAATATTAGCGGATTTTATCTTTTAAAAACAACATCGCTGTAACTACATACTCATGCTACATACACATGTCGATGTGTAATAAAATTATTGAAAATCAATGCATTTATTGACTATTAATTACCAAAAATCGCAGTTCTTTCACTGTGACTTTCAATTTGAATTGCCCGCCAAAGCACTTCCTGGAACTATTCGAGGTCTACATGAATCACGTGACTATCAAGCGTTTTGAACTTCCGTTGTCGCGACTCTCTCTCTCTCTGACCAACTGTGTGGCAGTGTGGTATGGGAGCTGCTCTGTTGCGGAGCGCAAGGCACTGCAGCGGGTGGTGAAAACTGCCCAGCGCATCACAGGAACTCCACTGCCTGCCATCGAGCACATCCAGAGGAAACGCTGTCTGCATCGAGCTCGCAGCATCCTCAAGGACTCCTCTCACCCAGCCCACAGACTGTTTTCTCTCCTGCCCTCCGGCAGGCGTTTCAGGATCCACCGGACCAGGACCAGCAGACCAAAGAACAGTTTTTTCCCCAGAGCTGTCTCTTTACTGAACTCAAACCCCCGTTGATCCACTTCCCTCATAAACTGCTAACTCTCCTACCTCACATCTGCCTTCACTTTGTTATTTGCACTACCGACTGTTTATTACAGTAACAACTGTTTACTTATGCATTTTGCACTACCATACCGTAACTGGATTATGCTCATTTGCACTGCCGACTGTTTTTACAGTACCAACTGTTTACATTTGCATTTTGCACCGTACTTCTCACTGTAATATGCAATCACTTCCACTGCACTTTTACACTTTTTTTTTTCGGATAGCTTCTGTCCATAATTTATTGCACTACCTTAATCCACTGCTATATTCCTCATTTTAGCCTAACATATCATTGTATACCTCTAACTGTAAAATTCTGTTTATAGTAATAGCCATCTGTATATTATATTATATTCATAGTACATATCCACCTGTAAATTCTGTTTATAGTAAAAGCCATCTGTATATTATATTCATAGTACATATCCACCTGTAAATTCTGTTTATAGTAAAAGCCATCTGTATATTATTCACTGTACATATTCACCTGTAAATTCTGTTTATAGTAATAACCATCTCTCTATTTATAGATATATTTATATATACTCAGTACATATCCATGTCCTGCACTTATGCAAACGTTGTATATCCTGCACTTGCTGCTATTGCACTTCTGGTTAGACCTAAACTGCATTTCGTTGCCTTGTACTTGTACTTGTGTAATGAAAATAAAGTCTAATCTAATCTAATCTATGCCTCTGGGCTGGTCTAAAATCTTGTGTATACTTGACGCGTCTGCACGAGCACGAGGGTGTCACACATTTGACAGGAGTCACACGCGTGCCTCATGGAGACAGGACTGATTATTTGTCTTAGCCAATCGTTGACAGGAAAAAAATAAACATAATGTAGCGACGGCAGGTTTAGGGAAAATAGCACACATATCCTTACAAATGAAATGGACCACCGACTCTGTTATCTTCTTTGCACGAGATGAGGTAGACGGAATCTTGTTAGTGGTATTATCCAGTGTAGTTTGCCTTGATCAACAGGTTTTGGCTGAGGTAGCTGTAGCTTTGCAGCCATTACATCTACGTGGTGTCTGGGACAAATGTGAGGCAAAATAATTTTTTTAAAATACTTTCCTTACTCTGAGCAGTACAATACTTGGCTACTTTTCCTAAGTTTGCCACCTGAACACACAAAAAAATTGACTCAATTTTACAATGTTAAGTGCTTGAAAAAAAACCTCCTTAATCCTGCCTTCGTGGACAAAAATGGTCACCCATAGAAATGAATGGGAAAAACTATAATTCAGAGCATTTTGTTTTTATTTGTCGAATAAAACTCAATAGATCCAACACAATGCAGATCATACATACACATAAATCAAGGGATGAGTCTGTACAACATTTCCAATATGGCAAACACTCACACCCACAAACAAAGCATTCAATGAGCCTATAACGAGCTGGGTTTTTTTTTTTTTTTTTTTTGGTCAAATAAAAATAGTCACTCACACATGACTGACTTTTTTTTTTATTATTATTTTTTTTTATGTTCCAATCAACCACTGGGCACGTACACACACAAACACACACATGCACACTTCAAAGTCAGATCAAAGTGCTACTGCAAGGTTTGTTGATGCTTCCAAACAAAACATGTCTGCAGTATGCTACATAAACCTCAGTGGCAGTTAGTTCATCAGTTCATTCTGGAGCAGCACGATGGCAAATAGGTTTAGTGCAGCAGAGACCCTGGGGCCTCATTTATCAACAGTGCGTAGAAAACGTTCTATATTTTGTCCTACGACTGAAATTTAGAATGTTTCTAAGTACAAGAAAATCTGTATTTTTCAAACGTGCGCACACAGTTCTTATGCACATGAGTAAGCAATAATTGTTGATAAGTCCCACATGTGCGAGTACCATGTACCATGCTCGTTCACGTTCACGGTCATTAGCAATCGGAAACGCCTCTACTTACCCATATATAGTGACAAAACCTCCCCTTAAAAATCTTTTTTCCTCACCGCAATAATGGCAAAGAGAGCAAAAAAGAGGAACTACACAAACACAGAATTGGAGGTACTGGTAGATGAAGTTGAATCCAACCAACAAATATTGTCTAGTTCATTCACTACGGGAGGAATTACAAACAAAAGAAAAAATGAAGTGTGTGTTGGTCTGTGAAGTTGTGTATGTGTACCTCTCTATCTGTAATGCATCTTAATATATATATATATTTGTTACTCACTTAACGTACAGGTATCGCTTCGATTTCTAGAGGTAAAAGTCTCTTTCTTACGTGTAGCATGTTATAATGTCGTTACACACACACTTAAAAAAAAAAATCTAGGACAGGACATAATGAGACAGATATAACCAAACAACATTGTAAATACACAACAAAAACATCAAAGGTTTGGTTTTAAATTTGATTATGTGAAGTGTGTGTTGGTCTGTGAAGTTGTGTATGTGTTCCTCTCTATCTTTTTTTAGCTACTAAGACAGGACATAATGAGACAGATATAACCAAGCAACATTGTAAATACAAAGCGAAAACATAAAAGTTTTGGTTTTTACATGTGATTATGTGAAGTGTGTGTTGGTCTTTGAAGTATGTGTTCCTCTCTATCTTTTTTTTAGCTACTAGGACAGGACATAGTGAGACCGCTATAACCAAACAACATTGTAAATACACAACAAAAACATCAAAGGTTTGGTTTTAAATTTGATTATGTGAAGTTGTGTATGTGTTCCTCTCTATCTTTTTTTTAGCTACTAGGACAGGACATAACGAGACCGCTATAACCAAACAACATTGTAAATACACAACAAAAACATCAAAGGTTTGGTTTTAAATTTGATTATGTGAAGTTGTGTATGTGTACCTCTCTATCTGTCATGCATCTTAATATATATATATATATATATATATTGTTACACACTTATCATACAGGTACTGTTCGATTTCTTGAGGTAATAGTCTCTTTCTGATTTTCATTTCAGAAAATGTACGCATACCCTGTTTTTCGCCGCCAAACGCCAACATCAAACCGACTCCTCATGGCGCCATCGGCAGAGGCAAAGCGCCTTGAAAATGTGGAGTCTGGAAGGGCCAAACTGAAAGAGGAGGTGCTGACAGAGGCCAGTACATATGTCCGCACAAACAGTGGAGACCCCAGTGACCAGTTTTTAGTACTGGCTCACTGCAAACTTCAGTTTGGGAAGTACCAGGGCCAGCGATTTAGATGGCTTCTGGAAAACTCACTGGGTTATGCTGTTTATTTGGTGCTCAGCATTTCCACTGAGCAAGCACACACAAACCCATTATCAGAAAATAAACAACTGTTCCTACAGTACACTACTTACATTAGAGAGATGGCAGAGGAAGTGGAGAAGTACAAGAGGAAGCAGGAAATGCAAAGCAGAAGCCCGGGCAACTGGAGACCAGGGCTGCTTGATGGTGGAGTTTGGTGACTTCCAGGGTCGGTCCATGAAGGATGTCTATGAGGACCAGAGCAAGGAGGCAAAAGACCTCATCAGGTACCTGGTTAAGGCAGATGCCAGGCCCAACACCAACATGGCTATTTTCAAGGCATACGTCCTGAAAAGACAGGCTTCTGCTGTGGGCACCGGTGTACATCAGCCTGCACGTCCACCTGCAGCCGCCAGTGTCTTTGTACCTCCACCCACAGCCTCCAGTGCCTCTGCACGTCCACCCACAGCCGCCAGTGCCTCTGCATCTACAGCCGCCAGTGCCTCTGCACCTGCACCTGCAGCCATCCGAACTGGTGTACAGCAGACCGCCACTGTGAAAGCGCTGTTGGCGCGTGGCAAACATTTGTCTCCTTCACTTCTGGTGAGAAAAATCATGTCACCAGTTAAACCCTGTGAGTAGTGAGTGTGAATATTGAATTTCCCATACAGCAGTTCTACATGTATTCATTTATTTTTATGGCAAACTTGTCATGTTTCCAGATCCATTACTGCAGTCCACTTTACCTCCTCCAGCAGCAGAACCTCCAGCCAAACGTTTGGCCCAAAGGCAGCTTTTCACTACTGGTAAGTAAGCACCATCTTACATACGTTTGTCTTTGTGTATTGTTCACAGTAATAGTTTTAACATTTGTGCTCCAGGCACTTCTGTTCCCACTGCTGAAGATGATGATGAGGAGCTGGTATTTGCTGCATCACAATGCGAAGCACAGCTAAATACAGGTGTGGCATATGACACAAATGCAAATATTGGTAACACGTTCAGTTATAACTCACTTATAAGTTATTTGTTAATGATTAATTAATCATTTACAAAACGTGACTATACAATAATTAATAAGTAATATGCTAACCATTTATAAATGTTTTGTTAATTCAGTTATAAGACACTTATAAGTTATTGGTTTAATGATGAACTAATAATTTACTCTAAACATGACTATATAAATATAACTTATTAAAAAGTGGTTTGCAAACACTATACAAATGTGCTTTAAGTTATGTTAAAAAAATTATAAATCATTAAATAAATCAAACAGATCAATAGCAGATGGTTGATGAGTTATTAGTTGATCCACTATTTATACTATTTACGTATTTAGGTCAAACTTGTTTCAGTATCGTCTCTGACAATGGTTAATCTTGAACAAATTATAAATAGACCATTAGTAAATGATCAGTATAAGCTTGTCTGTTCAAAAGCACAAACATGCAGAATGCTAAAACAGCATTTTTTTAAGGGGATACACATTTATAAATGTCTTACAGTCAGGGGATTCAGGTGGGTTATGATAAATCCTTTGATCTAGTGATAATGTGAACCTGTTTCACCTTCCACCGATGCTCATATCCAGTGCAAAGCGGTTAAAGACTCCATGTGTGTCAGAGAAGACAGTGGTCTATACCCTCACCAGTCAGCACCTACACTGCAGGACACACTACGAAGTGTTCAACACCTGTAATAGATGATGTGTAAACGCATGAATAAATAATTTACAAAGCTTTCTGCATCCCCTAATCTAAAGTGTAAACCATTCATCGCTTGTAAATTTTCAGAATACATATCGTCTCAAAGCAGCTTTACAGAAAATGCATGCGTCTGCATTACAATTTAGAGTGATTTGTTATCAGAGGAGACTGTGCCCAAGTTATGTATTTCAGAAAATATACAATCACAGTCAGCTCAAAATGTATTAATAAAAAATGTAATAATTTAAGGCAGAAACAATGGGCTCATTGAAGTAAAGAAACGTTGTTAATAATGATTAGGGTATATAGAAAAGGTTTGTTGGTGGTAGAGTCGGAGTTGTCTCTTCACAGGTGTTGGTCATCTGAAGTCTTCATAAGAAGCTGGATCCAGACTGGAGCTGACGGACTCTCTAGTTACCTCGGGATGGGCCTCCCGAGATAAAACAGAACAGAAAAATAATTAGCGTAGCTGCTGTTCAAGGCATTAAGCAAAGACAATCATGTGCACTGATGTAACTGGAGTATAGGCTATGATATTCATTATGTGAATGCTTGGCTAAAGAGATGCGTCTTTAATCTAGATTTAAACTGAGAGAGTGACTCTGAGCCCGAACATTATCAGGAAGGCTATTCCAGAGTTTAGGTGCCAAATATGAAAACATTCTTACTTCTTTAGTGGACTTAGATATCCTAGGTATTACCAGAAGCCCAGAGTTTTGTGATCTTAAAGAGCGTGATGATTGTAGGGCAATAGATGATCAGTTAAATACACAGGAGCTAAACTGTTTAGGGACTTATAGGCCCGTAGGAATACTTTATAATTGACACAGAACTTAACAGGTAACCAGTGTAGAGATGATAAAATTTGTGTTATATGATCATATTTTCTTGACCTATTAAGAACTCTAGCAGCTGCATTTTGTAGTAATTGTAGCTTGTTTATTGATGATGCAGGACAACCAGCTAGTAATGCATTACAGTAACCCAGACTTATATATATATATATATATATATATATATATATATATATATATATATATATATATATATATATATATATATATATATATATATATATATATATATATATATATATGGTTATACAGTATAGCATACCACTTAATAATAATTTATGAATGTATTAAGTAATAATTAATAAATTACTTATAACTGAATTAACAAAACATTTATAAAATGTTAGCATATTACTTATTAAACATTTATAAATGTATAGTCTTGTTTTGTAAATTCATCAACTAATAACTTATAAGTGACTTATAACTGAACATTATAAAGTGTTACCCAAATGTTATAAGAATGTTTTGTGAAAACACACAAAAAAAAAAATCAACATTTTTAAATATTTTTTGTTTAAAATACAGAATTATGTCACATCATGCCTCAAGCGGGATGCATTCTTTGAGTGCACTTCAAAACCTTAAGGATGTCCAAAGGTGTAAGGGTATTTATTTGCGTTTCCGAACTTACCCGTTGTTTAACAATCACTGGCTAACTTTTTCACACCGCCTGCTCTTCTCACTCACTCTTTAGCTCCCCCTGAGCAGACAGGATCATGGAGTTTCATTGTTCTAATGATTAGTGGAACAGTTTTTCCTTACTGTATCTGTGTGCATGCTTCATGTCTGTGGGCATCATTATTTTATACTGAATTAATCGCGCCTCATTTTCCTTACTCCATTCCATATAATCCTCATTCTCAAAGAGCTTTATTGATTCCATATTCCTTACATCAATAAAGTGTACACTGCGTTCTTTGCTTCTTAACACTAGTACCATTTTCTTCACTGTTAATAATTATTAATGCTTGTCCAAAATTACTGCTTCGCAGGCTGTTTGTGGGCTGCATTTATGGCATATTACTATCAAATGCAGCAGCCATGCTTATATTGTTTTTTTGTTACTGTTCACTCAGAGGCCTGTGCTGGTCCGTCTCCATCAGCGGAAACAGCAAAAACACCAGATCCTCCACATCATCACCCACCAGCTGAGCTTCCAAGTCACTGGAAAGATCATCTTCCACCTTTCCAGCATGAGTGGATCCGGAACACACTATTTAAGGCCAACCTTCGAACCGGCAAGCCAGAACTAGTGTCCCAGCTGAAGCTTTGGTGGTATCCTCCTCAGCCCCATTTAATTAACACTCAGCCGCCCGCCTCACACGACCTCTTCTTCTGTCGGCCCCTTTTCTTATGGATGCCGCTGAAGATGTGGTTATTTCCCCTTGTCTGTGTTCGCCCAGACTGTGTAAAGCACAGACTAACAGCGGCAGGACTTTATCGCACCGTGCGCAAGGTCTTGGACATCGACGGGTGGTATGACCTTGCCACTGAGTATCTGGAATGCAAACGCTGCAAAAAGAAATATCCTGCCTGGTCCGAGGACATCTTAGGACAGCTGGATATGGGCCACCGCAGTCAGTTTCCAGCTTTGCTGACATGCAGGTAATTCTTAATGACAATCATTCATTATTAGGCGCTTTTATTTGTGTTATTTTTTTTAACCAACCAAAGCATTTGCATTATTATACTGTTGTTTCCTTAGATACTCATGTGACAACCGGGTGCTGAGGATGATGAGGGAGAGGACACAAACAGTGTGACTCAGCTTTACAAGAAGCTGATGGAGCAACACAGTGAGGCATGGACACAGCGTGTCCTGCAGTACCTGACTGCCTGTGAACCATTCACAAGGTCCTCCCTTGTGCAGCCTCCTGTGTTTGCTGAGCCTCCCCCTTTACCTGCCCTACCTAAACCTAAGTGGCTGTTAGCCGTGTACGCCAGGGATGTTCTGGGGCGTCTGCACGAGGTGAAGGGCAAAATTACATCCGTCTTTGGCTGTGTTCTCAAGATGGACTCCACAAAAAAGGTATCACAGCCCTGTTTGTATCCAGAAATTTGCCAGATATGGATATGTATGCATGCATAATGAACACAGTTTTTGACCCTTTTATTTTTCCCTATAGGTCACAAAGAAACTCGCTGGTGCTGCTTCAGGAACAGCTGCCTGGTGCACAAATGTGGGTAACGAACACGGCCAAGTCCTTGTCTCTGTGCTGACAGCTGCCGAGGGACATGGACTGGACTCCATGGCAGCTGGCCTGATGAAACGCTACCGAGAGGCAGGAGAGGCAGCCCCAAAAGTTATGTACGTGGACAGAGATTGTTGCAGTCAGCATGGCCAGTCTCGAGTGAAGGTCCTGTTTTCGGAGTGGGATGAGCTTGAAGTGCGCCTTGACATCTGGCATTTCATGCGGCGATTTGCTGCAGGTGTCACGACAGAGGCTCATCCACTCTATGGGATCTTCATGGCACGTCTGTCCACGTGCATCTTTCAGTGGGATCCAGAGGATGTGGCTGCTCTTCACCATGCAAAGGAAGGTGAGCTGGCGGCAAAGAAGACTGGCCACATCTCAGGAAAGGCGGTCAGTGCTCGCATTACCCGGAGGGAGTTGGCACTGCACTGCCGGAGGAGGACCAGGGGGGTGGAGGAGTCGACCAGATCAATTGGATCACTGATTGATCTGTTTGACAGTGCGGCCGGGAAGGACACTCTGGGAGTTCCTCTGCTGGACCACGAACGGATCCAGCGGATATGGAAAGAACAGCAGAAGCACGTACAGTGTATCCAAGACCCAGAGAACTTTCCGCTGTACATGAAGACAGGGACACTGAAGAAAGGCGGTGTGGAGCTGTGCTACCTCCTTGGAGTCATTCCACCTCCATCTGAACCGTTTTATTCCAGGTATTACATACATATGGATTACTAATTTAAAATATAAGCACTGTAACTGCTTCCATTACTTTGAAGTAATGTCACTTTAATAAATGTCACACTCTACAGTAATGTTAGTTATTTTCTGATGTCATAAGCATTGACAAAGCTGTCTTGCCTGACAATCACTAGTAACTCTTGTTATAATGACAATTTTTAATGTATTTGCATAACTCTGTTACATGTAACCAGTTACTTCATAGCACATCATGTGTAGTACATATGTGACGTATTAAACCAATTTTTTGTTTATTTAACTTTTAGGAACCAGTGCCAGTGACGCGCATTTTCAGGCGTATCTCCTTGAGGGCTTGATGCGTTGGAATGATGACCGGATGGATGACGCCATAAAAGGACCTTCATCAATCCGGTCATATGGCAGTGCCATGAGAGAGGCTGTGGACCAGCTTAGCCGGACTGTCTTTGGGAAGCCCTGGGATGAGCGCTATCGGCCTCCTGGAGCATATACAGGTAAGAAATTCATTAATTTGTTCTTTTGTAATATTCTACTAAGTTATCTATTTAGCCTTTAATGTACTAGACACAATATTAAATAACTCCTATTATGGATTTCTGAAAATTAGCTTTCATGTAGTAAGTAAAAAAAAAAAGGTGTACAATTTTATTTACATAGCACTTTTAACACTACAATGCACAAAGTGCTTTACACAATATCATTGAAATACATTATTGAAGAGCTATACACAATACATGAAGAAACAAAATATAATTTAAAATATCAAAACCCAAACTACACAAAAAAATACACTAAATACTAAAAGCATGTCTATACATGTATATTTTCAGATGACATTTAAAAACAGACACTCAGATGTTCTAATATCAATTGGCAAGCTATTCCATAATTTTGGAGCCCTCACTGTAAATGCTCTATCTCCTTTAGTTTTATATCTAGTTCTTGGAACATCCAGCATCTTGTTAAAAGAGGACCTCAGACATCTCCCTGATGCATAAGGTCTCAGAAGCTCAGTTAAATATATAGGTGCCAAACCATTTAAAGCTTTATATGTCAACAATAAAATCTGTTATTGTTGACTTATAAAAGATAACCCTAACCCTGATCAAGGGCTAACCCCAACCCTAACCCTGATCAAGGGCTAACCCCAACCTTAACCCTGCTCAAGGGCTAACCCTAACCCTGCTCACGGTTCAGGGTGAAAAATTAGTTCTTCCATTGTTTCATCATCGATTCGGACTCGCGCTGGGATTTATGTTAAATCAGTGTGTACAATCACTGGGCTTTAGGAAGCCTCTGGACACAATGGGTGTTTTTTTTCTGGAATACGCGGTAAACCAATCACAACAGACTGGGCCTTCTGACCAATCAGAGCAGAGTAGGCTCGCGGAAAGGAGGGATTTAGAGAGACTGAACGTTTTGGTGATGTGCAATGTATATTATGAGAAAATGAAAGTGTTTTTTGACCTTTGATGTATGTAAACCTGTTGTTTGAGACCTCCAAAACTAAATTAGGAAACTTTCAAATAGCATAATAGGGGCACTTTAAGAACACTTTCTTTTTTCTCATTTTATTCGTGTAGGTGAATTGCTGGGAATGGAGTACCTTTACAGCCAGACTGGCAAAACACTAACTCCAGTGCTCCAGAACCCAGAGGAGGAAGACAGGCTGGTGGAGGAGGTTGATGACCAGGATCTGGAAGATGAGGGGTTTGAGGAACAGATCATGGAGGACATCACAGTTCCAGTGCTGTATGAGGATGACCCCTGCCGTGATCTCGAAAACAGCCCCTCATCTTTGCCTCTGCCTCAGTCCCCAGTATCACTGGCTGAGCCGTCCACATCATCTGGTGGAGAAGGACAGCATCTTGCCCCTGCCCCTGCCCCTTCAGTGCTGTCACAGCCATCTGACACTGGAAGCAGTCTCTCAGATGAGGCTCAGGTAAGACACTTTAAGGGCTTTATTTAAGTTCAATCTCGTTTTATTCCACATATATTAACATTAATCTGCATTTACTAGGGAGCAGTCATTGGCCCAGATGGCATCGCTGGGTGGGACAAGGTCCAGGATCTGGCTGGTTACCTGGTGGGTCTTCGTGAGGCTCCTTACCTCACTGACCACCAGATGACAGAGGCCATCCAGCTGTCGACAGCTCTCCCTGATTGCGATAAACAGCGGGTCAACTATCAGCCTCGACATCAGCCTCAGTTGACACATGGGCGCTTTAAGGCACCAAAGCGGTCCGGTGTCACACCGGGTGTGGAAAGTGTGAAACGTTGTCTGATTGGACATCCTGGGGGTCCAGCACAGTGGCCCAACACCAGCCGCTTGGTTGAGGCCATTTGTATGAAGCTGTGTGCTTTACACAAGTCGCCAACCAAGAAGGCTGGAGTTTGCACTCCCAGGTGGTCTAAAATCCTCTCAGATTACCACCACATCCGAGAGCTGGTGCTTAATAGTCGCAGGCTGATGGATGAAACAATGATCCAGCTGTTTGAGCTAAACCAGAGGACACTCATTCAGTGGTAAGCAAGGCACATTATTTGCTTCAAATTAACTGAATAATTCTAAACATATATATAATAAGTAATTTATTTTCAGGTTTCAGCGGCGGCAGAAGAATCAGGAAATGAGTGTCCTCGCTCAGGGACTGACGCCACCTGACCCCATTGCTGTGGCTATTACGTCGCTTCCTCCACCGAGGGAGAAACTGGATGAAGCACCATCGACCTCGGGCCCAAAACATACATTTGTCTTTCCGGCAAATAAAGAAGGACAGGCACCTATTCTGCGACCAGGTCGACGGCCCGCTGCTGCCACCAGGGAGTGCCCCATCGCACCTGCCCCCACAACATCAGGAGTTGTGCAGCCCATTTCAGCACCTGGGTCATTGCTGGGCACACTAGTCCTTAATCCAGACATGACTGTGTCGATGGTGTTTCAGTCTTCTGGTGCTTCGACATCCAGTGCAGGCCCAGCTCTGCCTGCTCCTGTGTCTGCTGCTCCTGTGTCTGCTGCTCTTGTGTCTGCTGCTCCTGTTTCTGCTGCTCTTGTGTCTGCTGCTCCTGTTTCTGCTGCTCTTGTGTCTGCTGCTCCTGTGTCTGCTGCTCCTGTGTCTGCTGCTCCTGTGTCTGCTGCTGCCCTGTCTGCTGCTGCCCTGTCTGCTGCTCCTCTGTCTGCTGCTCCTGTGTCCCGGTACACCCAGAGGAACAGGCACCGACGGGCCCAGGAAGAGGAAAGTGGAGTCCATAAGAGGAAGTATGTGCGAGGGGTTACTTTTAACATGTGCAGCAAATGTGGACAGCCCAAAACTAAAGAGTTTGGCCATAGCCGATATGGTAATGCCACATTTTGCTTGCGTTCCTCTGGTGGACAATCTTTAGATGACTGGTTGGCAGAACAGCGGCAACAAAATAAACCCCAAACTCCACCTCCTCAATGAAAACCACCAGGGAGTACCCCATCGCACTTGCCACCACAGCATCAGGAGTTGTGCAGCCCATTATCAGTACCTGGTTCGTTGCTAAGCACACTAGACATGGCAACATGCCAGAACAGCACCAGCCAAATAAACACCAAATTCCACCTCCTCAAAAAATACTTTCCTGTATATATTACATGGGCCCACTTTTTATATTGTCCTGTATATATATTGTGTGTATATATATATATATATATATATATATATATATATATATATATGCCACATTTTGCTTGCGTGCCTGGACAATCTTCAGATGGCTGGTTGGCAGAACAGGGCCAGCAAAATAAACTCCAAACTCCACCTCCTCAATAAATATTTTTCTGTATATGTTTTGTATATATTACATGGGCCCACTTTTTTTATATTGTACTGTATATATTGTGTGTATGTACATTATTTATATATATATGTATATATGTGTGTGTGTGCACTAATTTCAATATTTGTGTGTATATTTGTTAATTTTAATAAAACCTTTTACATGTGAAGTGTTTTTTATTAGATAAATTAAATCTGATAAATCATATCAATCAAATCATATCCCACAAAAAAAAAAAAAAAATATATATATATATATATATATATATATATATATATATATATATATATATATTACACATAAAATAAAAATATATATATTACACATAAAAAAATTAAAAAAAAAAAATATATATATATATATATATATATATATATATATATATATAAACATAAATTAAAAATAAAAACATCGATCAGACCCTTTTCACATTTCCGGTTTTTTTTCAGAGCGGAAGTCGTCTTATTTGTGGTGAATGAGAGAACACATTAAAAATATTTTTGTATGCCCATTTGCTCAAACAGCAAAAGAAAAAGGCCACAATAGTGGTTTCACCACATTCGAAAAGAGGGAAAAAATAGAGTGAGATTGATAACCGCAGTTAAAAGAGAAATATGTACATTTTTACCATCACTCCCATAACTTTTACTGTAATTTGATGCAAAAGTAATGCAAAGTATTAGTGTTATAAATGTACATAGATAAAAAAAATGAAAATACAAAATACTTGCAGGATTTACGATATTGATGACCGTTAAAACGCGTCATCACAGTCTGTGAAAAAGGGTCTATTATGTCATGGATTTCTAAATATAGGCGCAGATGATTGCACACTTGGATACTGTGTCTCGTGGGTTCGAGTCCAACCCGCCGAGGATGCTTTGTTTCACATTTAACTAAAACTCCTCCATAACGCACATGTGTATACCCCGAATAATGTCGAGGGAAAATTTGTCTGCATATTCCCGTTTTATACGTCTTTTTCGCGTGCGTGCGTGGGCGGAAAGATTGGGCCCCTTCTTTTGCGCAGCGAGCGCTCTACCATTTGAGCTAATTCCCCTCTGCTTCTGAGAGAAGGTGTCTATCACTCTCACAGACACTGGCGAGGACCGATCCCTAGCCCGTGTGCAGGTGCTGAAGCGGGATTTCCAATGGCCACAAAGAAAAGAGACAGTATTCCCTGATTCGCTGGCAACTTTGCACTGGCTACCGTTTAGTCTTAGATTTGATTAAAAGAGTGTGTTCTAAGCCATGCAAATGACAATGTTTGCGGCCAGGCAGCAGCAAGAACTACTTTAATGTCGGCTCGTTGGTCTAGGGGTATGATTCTCGCTTAGGGTGCGAGAGGTCCCGGGTTCAAATTCCGGACGAGCCCGTGCTTGGCCTTTGGCTTTATTCTCTTCAGCCCCATTAGGGTCACGGGCAACCAGGGTATTTCTGGGAAATTGGTCATCAAATCGTGTCGGAGAGAGGCCGGTTAGCTCAGTTGGTTAGAGCGTGGTGCTAATAACGCCAAGGTCGCGGGTTCGATCCCCGTACGGGCCACTGTTTTGCCCTCTGAGACCATCAGCTCTGCCCGTCTCGCAAGTGATGGCCGGTCTCACAGAAATCCCTGCTGGCTAGCACGACAGCACACCTGGCCGAAATAGCTCAGTTGGGAGAGCGTTAGACTGAAGATCTAAAGGTCCCTGGTTCGATCCCGGGTTTCGGCAGAGGGGCTGCGTCTGTGCGCTTTTGTTCGGGAGGGTCCAGTGACCAAACGCCACCTCCTTTCTACCTGGTTCCACCTAGCCTCAGCGTTATCTGCCTCTCAGACGGCCAACAGTCAGGGTGTGGTGGTTCCATGGTGTAATGGTTAGCACTCTGGACTTTGAATCCAGTGATCCGAGTTCAAATCTCGGTGGAACCTTAGTAGCTTTTTGGCGCCGCGGGGTGGGGTGAAACAGAGGTTTTGCGCAACTGCTGTTGTACCTGTGAAATTGGCGGTCTCGAACCGATTTGGAATCGGGGAAACATGGGCTGAAAGAGCAAAGCCTTCGCTGGCTCTTTGCTATCGCGCTTCTAGGCTGAATGACTTAACTCTCTGCTGCTCGGTGAGAAAAGGCAGTCCCTGCTCAGGCTCCATGGTGTAATGATTAGCACCCTGGGCTCTGAATCCAGCGATCTGAGTTCAAATCTCAGTGGGATCTGCTTTGGACAGGAGTGTGTGCAGGAGCCCGTTCGACAAAACTTTTTGACTGCAAAAGCACATCTAGGGAGTGCCCCTTGAATTGAGTGTAAAAGGTCAGCACCCCAATTGGAGAATGCGGGCATCGATCCCGCTACCTCTCGCATGCTAAGCGAGCGCTCTACCATTTGAGCTAATTCCCCTCTGCTTCTGAGAGAAGGTGTCTATCACTCTCACAGACACTGGCGAGGACCGATCCCTAGCCCGTGTGCAGGTGCTGAAGCGGGATTTCCAATGGCCACAAAGAAAAGAGACAGTATTCCCTGATTCGCTGGCAACTTTGCACTGGCTACCGTTTAGTCTTAGATTTGATTAAAAGAGTGTGTTCTAAGCCATGCAAACGACAATGTTTGCGGCCAGGCAGCAGCAGGAACTACTTTAATGTCGGCTCGTTGGTCTAGGGGTATGATTCTCGCTTAGGGTGCGAGAGGTCCCGGGTTCAAATCCCGGACGAGCCCGTGCTTGGCCTTTGGCTTTATTCTCTTCAGCCCCATTAGGGTCACGGGCAACCAGGGTATTTCTGGGAAATTGGTCATCAAATCGTTTCGGAGAGAGGCCGGTTAGCTCAGTTGGTTAGAGCGTGGTGCTAATAACGCCAAGGTCGCGGGTTCGATCCCCGTACGGGCCACTGTTTTGCCCTCTGAGACCATCAGCTCTGCCCGTCTCGCAAGTGATGGCCGGTCTCACAGAAATCCCTGCTGGCTAGCACAACAGCACACCTGGCCGAAATGGCGGTACCTGTCAACCAAGCGTCTGTAAAATCAATCCAATAGCATGCCGAGTTCAATCTTTCAAAAACAAATTAAGTTGCGAGCTCCATTTTTGCCCGTGCAATGAAATGGCTAGGTCCATTTTTCATACTCCAATCACCGCGCGTAGTCCATCTTTGAGCGCCCAATCTTCGCATTGCGAACTCCATCTTTGCTTGTCCAATGAAATGGCAAAGTCCATTTTTCATACTCCAATCACCGCGCGATGTCGAATAGCTTATTTATATTCCGCTCAGGTATGTTATTCATATTTTGATAATGAAATGGCTTATGTTTTTTTGTATTTTACGAATAGCAAAACTGTGGCTCTGTAAAACTAGTTGGATAGATCAGGTAACGATAGTATAGGGATTGGCGTAAATATTATCCTAGCCTACGTCTTCCGTTTGTTTATTAGCTAAATTAAATTAAACTGGCATAAAATGTAACTGTTAACCCTCTTATTGTGTATGTTTAATGTGAGTATTTGTTTTAGTGCTTGTGTTGTTGTTGTTTTTAACTCAAAAACCCAGGTCAACAAGGCCATAAATAGAAGTTTCAAAAGTTGTACTGTTCACAAAAACTTAAGTTGATAGAAAAATCAATCACAACATTAAGTGATGATATATGTATTATTATGGATGTATAATCTGCTATAATGTGGCAGTCATTTTGAACCAGAAACACAAAACTAGCTAACATGAAATTAACACAACAGGAATAGTAACTTAAAGGAAGTAAAGGATTAGTTCACCCTAAAAAGAAAATTCTGTCATCATTTACTTTCCATCAAGTTGTTCCAAACCTGTATGAGATATTTTGAAGAATGAAGAAACAGTTGATGGTTCTCATTGACTATCATAGTATTTTTCTTCTTCTTACCATGGCAGTCAATAGGGACCATCATCTGTCTGATGATAACCCCTTACAGGTTTGTAACAACTTGAGGGAGAGTAAATTATGACATAATTTAAATTTTAGGGGGAACTATTCCTTTAATGCCATGTTTCCGTGCTACAATGGCATTTAGTTTAACTTGTTCTGTATTGTTTTAGGCAACAACATGGCTTCAACTAAGTCACACAAAGGCATGAGCGATGCTGACTGGCTTGCGCGTCTGGAGAGTTTTGCCCGAACTGGAGTTTGGCCATCTAGGGAGGGGAATAGACCTTCTCCCCGACAAAAAAGATGGCATGAGTTATATCAGAAGGTAAATTATGCAGCTAGATTCATGAGCAAAATAATAAAACTTGTAAACTAATAAAACTTGATAATACATTGTGCTATTTTTATGTATGTGTGTAAATAAGTAATTATTTACAATGTAAATACAATGTAATATTGATGTAATTATGATGACATGGCTGTTTTTAGATAATGTGTACAACAGTGTTACAGCTATACTTTATGTTTATGTTCATAGATAGAAAAGTGCCCTCTGCAAATGAGGGGGCAGACCACCCTTCTGAGGGAAGCGCAAAAGTGTATTTGTGGATTTCACAAGGTAACTTAAATTAGCCTAGTTCAAGTTGCATAAATATATAGACGTGTTTGCAATATCAATGTGTCTTTATATCTAAAATCCCATTATGATGACTGTATAATATTATGTGTCTGGAATATCTTATAAGCATGTATCACAGGTTCATCCATCAGTCACAGTAGATGCATCACAGAGCACCCCTGCCCAAAGTACACCCTCCAGTGATGTGGCACGTCCTGCAAAGATGGCCAAACTGACATTGTCAATGGTAAGCAGACCTTACTATTGCAGATATTACTACAGACATTAAAAGATCTCAACCTTTTCCTATAGCGTTACAGGTTTTGTTATCACTAACTATGGCAAACCTTTTCAGTTTGAAAAGTCAAGGTTTGGAGGGTCACATGTGGCAGCAGCCAAACCTAATTTGAACATCCAGAGGAAAACATCTCAGGTTAATATGAAAGACTTTAACATGACATCATCACTTTATCACTTTATCATTTTGTTTCATAAAAAAACAAAACATTTTGCAATCCCCTTAATAGATTAATCATAACGTTTGACTCCACAGACCAGTTCAGCCGCAGCTTCATGCCCACCCTCTTATCCTCCTCCTCCTCCTCCTCCATCCCCCAAACCCCATCGGCCTGTCATCCAGCCCTCCTCCTCCTTCTTCCTTCCTCCAGCTCAGCGATCACAACAGATCAAAGCAACAGCAACACCATCAACTACTACTGAGTCTGCTGTTGTGAGGGGCCCAGTAAGATGTCATTCAAAATATAAACATGCCTTCTTCATCATTTAATGCTATTTTACGCCTGTTTAACACATACACCACCTGCAGTTCATATGCAGTACGTGTTGCAGTATGCATGTGATGCAGGAGCAACACGCGCTATTGTGCTTTTTTCATATGCCACATTTGCAGTGCGCAACTGATCCGCGGTTGAATACCAAAAACACAGCATTTATTCATTATTTTTATACACTCTTTTATAGATGTCATCTTTAAACGCACTACATTTAAACAATTCAATTATTCAATTAATTACTTTATATTTATAAAGCCTAGAACTTTAGATTTATATATTACGTTGCTCACGCAAGTGGTAAAACATTGGCTGTAGCTTATGTAGTAACAAACATTTTAAATTAGAACTTACAATAGACAAACACATCATCTCTCATCTTTTCTTTCATTTGTAAATCTTTTTTACAAGAAATCCTGCAGGTCATCAAGAACTTTGTTTTTCCACCTCCAAGAAAGGACGAGTGCTATCCATTATGTCTCATTGTTTACCTAAATGCCAGGTAAGGTGACATTTGCCTTGCTTTACCCGAGGCAAAAGGCCATGTGTTTACTTTGAAACACAGTAGACTTTACATCATATGCATCTGTGGTGAAATTACTAGATTTTCGCATCAATACATGTTTATTTTAATGTGGACAATGCGCTGTCCCTTTAATTCAGCGCGTGCAGCACAGCAAAAAATAGACTTGGTGCGGAAACAAACGCCACACTGCTGGAGACGCACTGCTCCTGGACCGCATCCGCGTGCAGTGTGAACGCTCTAACTGGTTAACATGGGTACGGAAACAAATACGCACTGCAAACAGAGTATGTGTGAAACAGGCATTATTTAATGCAGGTTAGGGTTAGCCTAACCCTAGGGTTTAAATAAGGGTTAGGGTTAGTCTAGGGTTAGGGCTAACCCTAGCCTAGCCCTAACCCTGAATTTAGGGCTAGGCTAGGGTTAGGGCTAGGCTAGGGTTAGGCTAACCCTAGGTTGGGGGGGAGCTGTTGTAATTTTCAACTCCTAACCCTAGGGTTAGCCCTAACCCTAGGCTAACCCTAACCCTTATTTAAACCAGTGTTTTTGATAATATCAGCAGGTCTCATCTCAGCCAGAAGACACTGCAGATCTCCCACTACTGTGGCCACAGACAATGCCACAGCAGGACCAGAAGTGGATGTCGGAAGCACTTTTTAGGGTTGGTGCAAAGGGAAAGTTGGAGCTGCGTGAAAATCTACAGTTGTGGTATGACTGCCCACCACCAGCCCTGTTGTACCACCAAGCCCCAACACCTGATAGATTTTTTTCACGGCGGCTCTTGCTCTGGATGCCATATAGGCTATGGAAGGTACGACTCCAGTGTACTAACCCTGCCTGTACCAGGCATCAGCTGTGCGGTGGTGGTCTGCACAGAAGGGTACGACAGGTGTTAGATATTGACAGATACTACAACCTGGTGACAGAGACCCTGGTCTGTACCAGGTGTAGAACAAGCTACCTGTCCTGGAGTCATGCTGTGCTGCAGCAGTTGGACCTGGCCCATCGATCCGAATTTAGGATCATCCTCACACGCAAGTAATTATTTTGCAGTCATGCTCACTCAAATGCTACCTTTTTTGATAAATATATACTACAATAATTAGATACTTGATAATAAGATACTTGAATGATTACTTTTTTCCAAGGTATGCCTGTGACATTCGAGTTATTCGCTTGTTGCGTGAGAGGGGCATGGGAAATGGCCCAGTGAGGATCATCGGCCAGCTAAAGGAGAACCACAGTGAGGAGTGGTTACAACGTGTAGCTCGGTACACATCAGAGTGTGTGGCCTTTTTGGATAATCCTGGCCTGCATCCACTGCACTTTCAGGAGCCACCACCACTTGTTCCAGTACCCAGCTACAAATGGCTCCTCACTGTTTACAGTCAGGACATCCTCAACAGGCTTGATCACATCAAGGCCAGCCTTACATCCACGTATGGATCAATTTTAAAAATGGATTCAACTAAGAAGGTCAGAGGAGCTGCTTTAATGACTGTACCATTATCTATAATGTATTGTTAGACCAAAAGAGCTTTATTTGTAAATTTTACTCCTTTGTATGTATGTTGTATTATTTGCTATGTTTATTGTTTCTTTCAGATCACAAAGAAGTTGAGTGGGCCTGCGAAAGGCACAGCACAGTGGCTTACCTCAGTAGGCAATGAGGTAGGTCAGGTGCTGATGAGTGTCCTGACGGCAAATGAAGGGGCTGGGCTAGACCTCATGGCTGCAGGGCTCATGGAGAGATACCAGAGAGCTGGTGTTGATCCTCCCACTGTCCTGTATGTGGACTGTGACTGTTGCAAGGAAGTGGGAGAGACTAAACTGAAGAGGAGGTTCAGCGGCTGGCCCGATATCATCGTCCGCCTAGACATTTGGCATTTTATGCGACGTCTGGCAGTAGGGTGCACCACTGATGCCCACCAGTTGTATCCTACTTTTATGTCTAGGTTGTCATCCTGTATTTTTGAGTGGGATGCAGAGGATCTCACTCTGCTGAGAAGGGCCAAGAAGGAGCAACTCACCCAACAGGGCTGGCCTGCAATGACGGAGGCAGAGCTTGACCTTCATATCAGCAAAGATGAGCTGGCCCAACACTGCAGGAGGAGAACACGAGGAGAGGACACCACTATACGCCTCCTTGATATGCTCATCAGAGAGCTCATGGGTGGCAAGGGGAATGACGCCCTTGGTGTTCCTCTCCTTGACAGTGTGAGGATGCAGCACATCTGGCAAGTCCAGAGGCGGCACGTCACCTGTATTCAGGACCCTCCAGATGTGCCGCTCTACACGGAAACTGGAACCATATCCAAGGGCGGAATGGTTCTTAAAACATATTGGTGTGCCAGAGGCTCCACTTCCCTGGAATCATTTCACTGCCACCTAAACAGATTTATTCCAGGTTTGTCATGACAGAATATACCACATCTTCCCACTAATTCCTGTTTATTTAGATATTTGCAGTAAACAGATAACATTTTCTCTTTTGTAGTTTCTCAAAACAATGTTTGGCTTTCTATTTCTTATTTAGGGAATAGCTCAAACAGCCTGAACTTCCAGATTTACCTCCTGGAAGGTTTGTTACGCTGGAATCAGGACCGGGCTGCAGCTGCTGTTGCAGGTGGAGGTTCAAACCTGCGTACGTACACAGGGGAGCTGGTTTACTCTGTCAATGAGAACTACAATAAGTTGTATGGCAGAAAATTGGTCCCTAACTTCACTCGACCTGCAGTATACACAGGTAAACATATTTTGATCAATGCAGTTCACTAGGTAGCATGTTTTGGTTAAATCTACAAGTGTTTCTTGACAATAATAATGTAATTTTGACGTATCAGAGAAAAATTATACTAACAGAATTGTTGTACACTGGAATCTTTGTTGAAGGGTTCAGGGAAAATAAAATACATAATAGAATATAGAGTAATTCTGTCTTTTTATGATGCCCTCTGAGTTACATTAGCTGACAACAAAAAATATTTACTACATTTCAGAATAAACCTTTCTGATTAATTTGCTTTAAAACATTTTCTGTTAAAAATATTTCCTCAGGGGAGCTCATTGGAGTGCAGTACTTGTTGAGGCAGAATAGTCAGCCCCTGGAGGACATGTGCCCTACCTCTGATAGGACCTCTCAGTTGCTGGAGGAGATAGATGTGGAGGAGCAAGGGGAAGAGGATGAGGGTTTCATAGATTTGTTGGGAGAGGAAGCCACAGTGGCAAGTCTTGTGGCATCAGATGACGCGTTCCTTTCAGGTCCCGCTGCACCTCTGCCCTGTGTCCAGGCTGTACCCGCTGCACCTCTGCCCTGTGTCCAGGCTGTACCCGCTGCACCTCTGCCCTGTGTCCAGGCTGTACCCGCTGCACCTCTGCCCTGTGTCCAGGCTGTACCCGCTGCACCTCTGCCCTGTGTCCAGGCTCCACGCGCTGCACCTCTGCCCTGTGTCCAGGCTGTACCCGCTGCACCTCTGCCCTGTGTCCAGGCTGTACCCGCTGCACCTCTGCCCTGTGTCCAGGCTGTACCCGCTGCACCTCTGCCCTGTGTCCAGGCTCCACCCGCTGCACCTCTGCCCTGTGTCCAGGCTTCACCCGCTGCACCTCTGCCCTGTGTCCAGGCTCCACCAGTACCCGGTGTCCAGACTCCATTAGCTGCACCTCTGCCCTCAGCAATGGTAAAATGTCCTTTTCTAGACCAATTGTTAGTCATTTAGTCATTCACCCTCAAGCAGCAAATTCACAAACTCACAGATTCACAAAGCTTGTAATTACCTAACCAATATTTATATATTTCCAGGCTGTTGACAAGCACTGCATTCCTGGAATGGACCGGGTGGATGAGTTGGCGGAGTGTCTGGTGGAGCTGCGCACACAGACGAGCCTCACACGACCACCTTGCGACCATTGTGGGTTTGTGGCAGAACCTGGACCAATTTGATAAAGACAGGGTCATGTATGCTGCTCGTTATCAAGACAGGCTAGTTACAGGACGTTTTAGGTCCCCTAAAAAGAAAGCTGTCTTCACTCCTGGTGTCGACAGCACAAAGAGATGTGTCTTGGGTTCTAGCGGCTCTCCAGCACAGTGGCCTAATTGCTGTCGCCTTGTTGAAATGATTTTCATAAGGTTGTGTAACATCCACCGAAGCCCCAAAAAACAGCGGACAGAATCTCTTTCCAGATGGGATCTCATTCTTCGTGATTACAGAAAAATTCGGCAGCTAATCCTGAATAATGGAACGGTGATGAGCGAAACAACCCTTCAGCTAGTTGAGGTAAACCAGAGGACCCTTACAACGTGGCACAATGAACGTTTAAAGGGTCAGGAAGTCTCAGTGCTGTTGCAAGGGCTGAAGCTTCCAGAGGCACGTCCAGTGGCATTGGATGCTCTGCCTCCAGCACGAGTACAGCCTGTTGTGCCTCTACAATATAGCCACCAGTTGCATAACTACCAGATGCCCCCAGACACAGCTGGACAGGCAAAGACAAAATTTAGAAGGATCCAGCCCTCAGCTACCTGTACATCTGCCACAGCAACTTCATTTGAGCCATCAGCCTTACACCCTCAGCGTTCAGCCACGTTCCACCAGCCCAGGACGATTTATCCCAGGCCGACAGCACCACACCCATTTGTTCCTGACACACCCACTGCCCCTGTTGTGTCTCAGATGGTACTGTTGCCCTGCCCAGCCCCATTTTCCACCATTAACCCTGGAGCAATTTTCTCTGACCCACCTGCAAATGACACAGCCACCCCAACCAAACGGTCGTACAATCGTTCCGTAAAAGCAAATACGTGCAGAAAGTGTGGCCAATTTCGTACACAAGAAACTGGCCATAGCCAGTACAAAGGCAAAATATTTTGCCCAAATACAGAAACAATCACTAAGCAGCAGTGGTTACAGAATA
>JARQWZ010002310.1:222500-230000 GCA_033150135.1 Gobio occitaniae
CCATCTAGGGAGGGGAATAGACCTTCTCCCCGACAAAAAAGATGGCATGAGTTATATCAGAAGGTAAATTATGCAGCTAGATTCATGAGCAAAATAATAAAACTTGTAAACTAATAAAACTTGATAATACATTGTGCTATTTTTATGTATGTGTGTAAATAAGTAATTATTTACAATGTAAATACAATGTAATATTGATGTAATTATGATGACATGGCTGTTTTTAGATAATGTGTACAACAGTGTTACAGCTATACTTTATGTTTATGTTCATAGATAGAAAAGTGCCCTCTGCAAATGAGGGGGCAGACCACCCTTCTGAGGGAAGCGCAAAAGTGTATTTGTGGATTTCACAAGGTAACTTAAATTAGCCTAGTTCAAGTTGCATAAATATATAGACGTGTTTGCAATATCAATGTGTCTTTATATCTAAAATCCCATTATGATGACTGTATAATATTATGTGTCTGGAATATCTTATAAGCATGTATCACAGGTTCATCCATCAGTCACAGTAGATGCATCACAGAGCACCCCTGCCCAAAGTACACCCTCCAGTGATGTGGCACGTCCTGCAAAGATGGCCAAACTGACATTGTCAATGGTAAGCAGACCTTACTATTGCAGATATTACTACAGACATTAAAAGATCTCAACCTTTTCCTATAGCGTTACAGGTTTTGTTATCACTAACTATGGCAAACCTTTTCAGTTTGAAAAGTCAAGGTTTGGAGGGTCACATGTGGCAGCAGCCAAACCTAATTTGAACATCCAGAGGAAAACATCTCAGGTTAATATGAAAGACTTTAACATGACATCATCACTTTATCACTTTATCATTTTGTTTCATAAAAAAACAAAACATTTTGCAATCCCCTTAATAGATTAATCATAACGTTTGACTCCACAGACCAGTTCAGCCGCAGCTTCATGCCCACCCTCTTATCCTCCTCCTCCTCCTCCTCCATCCCCCAAACCCCATCGGCCTGTCATCCAGCCCTCCTCCTCCTTCTTCCTTCCTCCAGCTCAGCGATCACAACAGATCAAAGCAACAGCAACACCATCAACTACTACTGAGTCTGCTGTTGTGAGGGGCCCAGTAAGATGTCATTCAAAATATAAACATGCCTTCTTCATCATTTAATGCTATTTTACGCCTGTTTAACACATACACCACCTGCAGTTCATATGCAGTACGTGTTGCAGTATGCATGTGATGCAGGAGCAACACGCGCTATTGTGCTTTTTTCATATGCCACATTTGCAGTGCGCAACTGATCCGCGGTTGAATACCAAAAACACAGCATTTATTCATTATTTTTATACACTCTTTTATAGATGTCATCTTTAAACGCACTACATTTAAACAATTCAATTATTCAATTAATTACTTTATATTTATAAAGCCTAGAACTTTAGATTTATATATTACGTTGCTCACGCAAGTGGTAAAACATTGGCTGTAGCTTATGTAGTAACAAACATTTTAAATTAGAACTTACAATAGACAAACACATCATCTCTCATCTTTTCTTTCATTTGTAAATCTTTTTTACAAGAAATCCTGCAGGTCATCAAGAACTTTGTTTTTCCACCTCCAAGAAAGGACGAGTGCTATCCATTATGTCTCATTGTTTACCTAAATGCCAGGTAAGGTGACATTTGCCTTGCTTTACCCGAGGCAAAAGGCCATGTGTTTACTTTGAAACACAGTAGACTTTACATCATATGCATCTGTGGTGAAATTACTAGATTTTCGCATCAATACATGTTTATTTTAATGTGGACAATGCGCTGTCCCTTTAATTCAGCGCGTGCAGCACAGCAAAAAATAGACTTGGTGCGGAAACAAACGCCACACTGCTGGAGACGCACTGCTCCTGGACCGCATCCGCGTGCAGTGTGAACGCTCTAACTGGTTAACATGGGTACGGAAACAAATACGCACTGCAAACAGAGTATGTGTGAAACAGGCATTATTTAATGCAGGTTAGGGTTAGCCTAACCCTAGGGTTTAAATAAGGGTTAGGGTTAGTCTAGGGTTAGGGCTAACCCTAGCCTAGCCCTAACCCTGAATTTAGGGCTAGGCTAGGGTTAGGGCTAGGCTAGGGTTAGGCTAACCCTAGGTTGGGGGGGAGCTGTTGTAATTTTCAACTCCTAACCCTAGGGTTAGCCCTAACCCTAGGCTAACCCTAACCCTTATTTAAACCAGTGTTTTTGATAATATCAGCAGGTCTCATCTCAGCCAGAAGACACTGCAGATCTCCCACTACTGTGGCCACAGACAATGCCACAGCAGGACCAGAAGTGGATGTCGGAAGCACTTTTTAGGGTTGGTGCAAAGGGAAAGTTGGAGCTGCGTGAAAATCTACAGTTGTGGTATGACTGCCCACCACCAGCCCTGTTGTACCACCAAGCCCCAACACCTGATAGATTTTTTTCACGGCGGCTCTTGCTCTGGATGCCATATAGGCTATGGAAGGTACGACTCCAGTGTACTAACCCTGCCTGTACCAGGCATCAGCTGTGCGGTGGTGGTCTGCACAGAAGGGTACGACAGGTGTTAGATATTGACAGATACTACAACCTGGTGACAGAGACCCTGGTCTGTACCAGGTGTAGAACAAGCTACCTGTCCTGGAGTCATGCTGTGCTGCAGCAGTTGGACCTGGCCCATCGATCCGAATTTAGGATCATCCTCACACGCAAGTAATTATTTTGCAGTCATGCTCACTCAAATGCTACCTTTTTTGATAAATATATACTACAATAATTAGATACTTGATAATAAGATACTTGAATGATTACTTTTTTCCAAGGTATGCCTGTGACATTCGAGTTATTCGCTTGTTGCGTGAGAGGGGCATGGGAAATGGCCCAGTGAGGATCATCGGCCAGCTAAAGGAGAACCACAGTGAGGAGTGGTTACAACGTGTAGCTCGGTACACATCAGAGTGTGTGGCCTTTTTGGATAATCCTGGCCTGCATCCACTGCACTTTCAGGAGCCACCACCACTTGTTCCAGTACCCAGCTACAAATGGCTCCTCACTGTTTACAGTCAGGACATCCTCAACAGGCTTGATCACATCAAGGCCAGCCTTACATCCACGTATGGATCAATTTTAAAAATGGATTCAACTAAGAAGGTCAGAGGAGCTGCTTTAATGACTGTACCATTATCTATAATGTATTGTTAGACCAAAAGAGCTTTATTTGTAAATTTTACTCCTTTGTATGTATGTTGTATTATTTGCTATGTTTATTGTTTCTTTCAGATCACAAAGAAGTTGAGTGGGCCTGCGAAAGGCACAGCACAGTGGCTTACCTCAGTAGGCAATGAGGTAGGTCAGGTGCTGATGAGTGTCCTGACGGCAAATGAAGGGGCTGGGCTAGACCTCATGGCTGCAGGGCTCATGGAGAGATACCAGAGAGCTGGTGTTGATCCTCCCACTGTCCTGTATGTGGACTGTGACTGTTGCAAGGAAGTGGGAGAGACTAAACTGAAGAGGAGGTTCAGCGGCTGGCCCGATATCATCGTCCGCCTAGACATTTGGCATTTTATGCGACGTCTGGCAGTAGGGTGCACCACTGATGCCCACCAGTTGTATCCTACTTTTATGTCTAGGTTGTCATCCTGTATTTTTGAGTGGGATGCAGAGGATCTCACTCTGCTGAGAAGGGCCAAGAAGGAGCAACTCACCCAACAGGGCTGGTCTGCAATGACGGAGGCAGAGCTTGACCTTCATATCAGCAAAGATGAGCTGGCCCAACACTGCAGGAGGAGAACACGAGGAGAGGACACCACTATACGCCTCCTTGATATGCTCATCAGAGAGCTCATGGGTGGCAAGGGGAATGACGCCCTTGGTGTTCCTCTCCTTGACAGTGTGAGGATGCAGCACATCTGGCAAGTCCAGAGGCGGCACGTCACCTGTATTCAGGACCCTCCAGATGTGCCGCTCTACACGGAAACTGGAACCATATCCAAGGGCGGAATGGTTCTTAAAACATATTGGTGTGCCAGAGGCTCCACTTCCCTGGAATCATTTCACTGCCACCTAAACAGATTTATTCCAGGTTTGTCATGACAGAATATACCACATCTTCCCACTAATTCCTGTTTATTTAGATATTTGCAGTAAACAGATAACATTTTCTCTTTTGTAGTTTCTCAAAACAATGTTTGGCTTTCTATTTCTTATTTAGGGAATAGCTCAAACAGCCTGAACTTCCAGATTTACCTCCTGGAAGGTTTGTTACGCTGGAATCAGGACCGGGCTGCAGCTGCTGTTGCAGGTGGAGGTTCAAACCTGCGTACGTACACAGGGGAGCTGGTTTACTCTGTCAATGAGAACTACAATAAGTTGTATGGCAGAAAATTGGTCCCTAACTTCACTCGACCTGCAGTATACACAGGTAAACATATTTTGATCAATGCAGTTCACTAGGTAGCATGTTTTGGTTAAATCTACAAGTGTTTCTTGACAATAATAATGTAATTTTGACGTATCAGAGAAAAATTATACTAACAGAATTGTTGTACACTGGAATCTTTGTTGAAGGGTTCAGGGAAAATAAAATACATAATAGAATATAGAGTAATTCTGTCTTTTTATGATGCCCTCTGAGTTACATTAGCTGACAACAAAAAATATTTACTACATTTCAGAATAAACCTTTCTGATTAATTTGCTTTAAAACATTTTCTGTTAAAAATATTTCCTCAGGGGAGCTCATTGGAGTGCAGTACTTGTTGAGGCAGAATAGTCAGCCCCTGGAGGACATGTGCCCTACCTCTGATAGGACCTCTCAGTTGCTGGAGGAGATAGATGTGGAGGAGCAAGGGGAAGAGGATGAGGGTTTCATAGATTTGTTGGGAGAGGAAGCCACAGTGGCAAGTCTTGTGGCATCAGATGACGCGTTCCTTTCAGGTCCCGCTGCACCTCTGCCCTGTGTCCAGGCTGTACCCGCTGCACCTCTGCCCTGTGTCCAGGCTGTACCCGCTGCACCTCTGCCCTGTGTCCAGGCTGTACCCGCTGCACCTCTGCCCTGTGTCCAGGCTGTACCCGCTGCACCTCTGCCCTGTGTCCAGGCTCCACGCGCTGCACCTCTGCCCTGTGTCCAGGCTGTACCCGCTGCACCTCTGCCCTGTGTCCAGGCTGTACCCGCTGCACCTCTGCCCTGTGTCCAGGCTGTACCCGCTGCACCTCTGCCCTGTGTCCAGGCTCCACCCGCTGCACCTCTGCCCTGTGTCCAGGCTTCACCCGCTGCACCTCTGCCCTGTGTCCAGGCTCCACCAGTACCCGGTGTCCAGACTCCATTAGCTGCACCTCTGCCCTCAGCAATGGTAAAATGTCCTTTTCTAGACCAATTGTTAGTCATTTAGTCATTCACCCTCAAGCAGCAAATTCACAAACTCACAGATTCACAAAGCTTGTAATTACCTAACCAATATTTATATATTTCCAGGCTGTTGACAAGCACTGCATTCCTGGAATGGACCGGGTGGATGAGTTGGCGGAGTGTCTGGTGGAGCTGCGCACACAGACGAGCCTCACACGACCACCTTGCGACCATTGTGGGTTTGTGGCAGAACCTGGACCAATTTGATAAAGACAGGGTCATGTATGCTGCTCGTTATCAAGACAGGCTAGTTACAGGACGTTTTAGGTCCCCTAAAAAGAAAGCTGTCTTCACTCCTGGTGTCGACAGCACAAAGAGATGTGTCTTGGGTTCTAGCGGCTCTCCAGCACAGTGGCCTAATTGCTGTCGCCTTGTTGAAATGATTTTCATAAGGTTGTGTAACATCCACCGAAGCCCCAAAAAACAGCGGACAGAATCTCTTTCCAGATGGGATCTCATTCTTCGTGATTACAGAAAAATTCGGCAGCTAATCCTGAATAATGGAACGGTGATGAGCGAAACAACCCTTCAGCTAGTTGAGGTAAACCAGAGGACCCTTACAACGTGGCACAATGAACGTTTAAAGGGTCAGGAAGTCTCAGTGCTGTTGCAAGGGCTGAAGCTTCCAGAGGCACGTCCAGTGGCATTGGATGCTCTGCCTCCAGCACGAGTACAGCCTGTTGTGCCTCTACAATATAGCCACCAGTTGCATAACTACCAGATGCCCCCAGACACAGCTGGACAGGCAAAGACAAAATTTAGAAGGATCCAGCCCTCAGCTACCTGTACATCTGCCACAGCAACTTCATTTGAGCCATCAGCCTTACACCCTCAGCGTTCAGCCACGTTCCACCAGCCCAGGACGATTTATCCCAGGCCGACAGCACCACACCCATTTGTTCCTGACACACCCACTGCCCCTGTTGTGTCTCAGATGGTACTGTTGCCCTGCCCAGCCCCATTTTCCACCATTAACCCTGGAGCAATTTTCTCTGACCCACCTGCAAATGACACAGCCACCCCAACCAAACGGTCGTACAATCGTTCCGTAAAAGCAAATACGTGCAGAAAGTGTGGCCAATTTCGTACACAAGAAACTGGCCATAGCCAGTACAAAGGCAAAATATTTTGCCCAAATACAGAAACAATCACTAAGCAGCAGTGGTTACAGAATATGAGAAAATAACACACTTGTTTCTGTGTGATACATTCATTTTGCTTGGTTGGCTCTGTTCTGTTCTTTATCTTCCAGCCATATTTAATGTTAAAGTATTATGCTGTGGACTTGTTTTTAAATTGTATTATTATTATAGAAAGGTTTATGTGTAGAGATAACATTATTCAGTATGTGAGTATGTATAAGGATATGTATACATACACTATAATACATATGGAAATATATAATAAATATTAAACAACATCAAACTATTATATATTTTTATTTATATATTTAAGTACAGTACATATACACATCTTTTTATATACCTATATATTTAATATAGCTGATTCTTTTGTTGTTCCATACAGTGAATTCAGTACTTTTCCAAATTTTTCTAAATATGTATATAGTTAATAAATCTAGTTCTCTAAGAAGACTGGTGTGTTGTATTTATTTGTTTTATTGCATGTAATGACATTCAGACCTACTGGCATGAAATTATATAATAATAATAGTGTGAATGCAGTAATATGGTGGTTATTTTGTCCCTACTGACATTAAATAATATAATAATAATAGTGTGAATGCAGTAATAAGGTGGTTATTTTGTCCCTACTGACATTAAATAATATAATAATAATAGTGTGAATGCAGTAATAGGGTGGTTATTTTGTCCCTACTGACATTAAATAATATAATAATAATAGTGTGAATGCAGTAATAAGGTGGTTATTTTGTCCCTACTGACATTAAATAATATAATAATAATAGTGTGAATGCAGTAATAGGGTGGTTATTTTGTCCCTACTGACATTAAATAATATAATAATAATAGTGTGAATGCAGTAATAAGGTGGTTATTTTGTCCCTACTGACATGAAATAATATAATAATAGTGTGAATGCAGTAACAAGGTTATGTCGTCCCTACTGACATA